>WELB01000204.1:0-26317 GCA_009602725.1 Spirogloea muscicola
GCAAGAAGAAGCTGCAGCAGTTAAAAGAGTGGGGCAGAGGGTTTAATTGGCTGTGTTCAGGTCATTGTTCGCGAGACTCGAACGGGAGCGGAACTTCCTGCGCGTTGGCATAGAACTCTTCCAGGTTGTAGAAAGCGCGTTCCGGCGCCAGGAAGATGTGCACCACCACGTCGCCTGCCGCGAGCACGGCAAAATCAGCGTGGACGACAATTGGGTACAGGCTGCGGGCTGCAAGCGGCAGCATCGGTGCTGGCAATGTGCAGGCGTACCAAAGTCGAGCAGCGTCCAGCTGCTGGGGCTGCGGCCGGTGCCGCTGGCCTCGCAAAGTGGTGGTCCGCCTCGACCTGAAGTCGAGCAGACATGGCCTCGATCTGGGGCCGCGAGAAGGCGGTGACGATGACGAAGAAGCGCGTCCAGTACACGAGCGGCTTCTCGTGCAGCACGTGGATGGCGGCGCCCTTCATCTCGCTGGCGTAGCCGGCCATGGCCACCGCGACTGACGCCCCGTACGCACCCACGTATCAGTACTGGGGCTTTGGGCTGGAGGCTCAGTGTGTATTGAGTAGTGGAGGGCCTGAGTGGCCAAGCACAAAGGCAGGCACATTGATAGGTTGGGTGTGGGGTTTCGCTATTCTTGGGGCTTGGAATCTATTGATGAATAATTGAGGGTTCCTAGATGAGGAGTTGAATCTAGCCCCAACCGGTTTTAGGGTTTCGAGTGAAGGAGTTTCGGTTTAGGAGGGCCCAAGACCCTACAGCTAATCATATCATGCCAACCTGAAGTGCGGCCTGTAAGGGACCAACTCGCTCCCAGTGCACGCCTATGCAGGTAAGGATCAGACAAGTGGAACCTGACCTCTGAAGCCATCTCCAGATATCTGGCATATACTATACTGACTCTAGATGTACCAGGCTCCCCAATCAAGCTCATGCGGAATCTCTTGGAACGAGGTCTGTCACCAGCTGAAGGTGCAGACTACAACATCTCAGGATCCTCACGCGAGGAACCAGCCCAGGCCATAGTCAACAATTCTTTGCTGCCTATTTCAGCACATCTCCGGTCTTTTGCGGGCTATCCATCTTCGCCCTCGCCCTCTTTTGGAAGAGCAGCTGCTGCTCTGCCAAAAGCGCTGCATCATATCCTCATTTCCGAACTCACCTTCCCGGCCTCCTCCCCTCCAGCCAATGCTCGACTCAGCGAGCAGCCCCTCTTTAAACAGTGGACTATTTGCGATGAGATACTCCTTCCTCGTACTCTACAAAGAAAAGGACTACCCCTGAGGCAGAAGCTCTAAGCGAGATGGTCAGCAAAGCATGGAAACTCTTGACCGCTTCAATGCTGCAGCCTTGTGGATCGAAGTTGGCGAGCAACAGGCCATACTCCTGCATTTGAGCGGCAGCTGGACAATGACTGCCAATTATGGATAATTGTTCTGAAGCCTAATTGTGTGCAGAAGCACGTGTGTACTGCCCGAGAACCGGACATCACCATCAGGCAATGTCAGCCACCGTGACTGAAGCCTCCCCAAATATCACTTTCAAAATCTGCTCCTGCTGTCGCATCTAGATCCAGAAGACGTCCTAGAGCAGCGGCAAAGCAGCGGCAGTGATGACAGCCAGAGCATAGGAGCCCGCCAGCAAGGAGGCGGCCCCTCCACTGGCGGAGGAGCCGGGGGGTGCATTGGCAGGAGGGATGCCCTTGACGCCCGGCGGCGGGGAGCTCCCAGGCGGCGACCGAGCCACGGTTGAGGACGATGTTGAGTCCCCGTCGTTGGCCTTGATGGGCTGGCTGCCTGCAGCCAGCAGAGGATAACATAGCTTGCAGTGGGCAGTCTGTGTGGCACTTGCAAAGCTGCTGCATGGCTGGGCAGTACGACTGGCTTGCCAACTACATTGCCTTGCGTGTGTCCGTACTTTTAGCTACAAGGCCCAACTCCAAAGCTTAAGTGTGCACAGATCAAACTTCGCGCTGAGGGCCGAGTGCGCTTCTTACAATCGGTAGGTAGCCATCCAAGCTGGCCTCCTGCCACATCGTATATGACAAGCTGGTCCTGGAGAACAATGTCTGCTCCATGGCAGCAAATACGATGGACTGAATCGTGTGTGATAAAGAACCCTGCGCTTGTCAACATGCGGCCCTCACCCAGCCCAATCGTCAAACGACCGAACTCCTGTGGTGCACTCCTGCCTCCTTTTCTACGTAAGAGCACGTCTTACGGAACGGTGCGGAGGTTACCTCCAAGGATTGTCATCGAGGTGCTGCTGGTGGGGTCAGAGGCGGCCAGCAATCCAAGGCACGCAGCTTCGACATTGCCGCCGCTCCCACCAAACTGCACAACAGTCCCCCCTTGACAATGAAACTCAGGGCCGGGAGGACACGCTCTGAGGTGTGTCTGCTTATACACTCAGCCAAGATAAGAGATTTAACAGAGTTGTGGAGTGCGCAGAATGCGGAACTGACCGTAGCGAGGAGGATGTACGAAGTCCCACTCAAGGGCATGTCAGCGCCGTCAAAGTTAAGGGTGAGCACGGGGAACAATGTCGCCAGCTCACTCTCATCCCTGCACAACCGTGGAGCGCAAGCATGCACTAATTGCTTAAAGTTATGGCCTGATTCACTCGTCCAAAGCACGTCTCCTAGCCCTTCTTCCTGGCACAAGCAGGCCTGCTTTGACGTGCAGCAAGAGCATCTATGGTTGCCTCTATGGTGGCATCTAGCAGGTGCTCACATGCCGGTGTAGTCCCAGCAAAGAAGCCCGCCGGTGTTACGCGGGTCGAGCTGCTGCAGACTCACTTGGTTGGTGAGCTGTGCAAAGACAGCCAAGACAAGTGCAAGAGCATCAGCTTCGCTGCCGGCACAGCAGCACGCTCCCTCAGAATCTCATAATTTGAACAATAACCTGCAGTTGTGATCCAGCTTTGAGAATGATTGAGCACAACACAGGGCTCGAGCGAGCTCAAGGAGATTGTTTGGAGCCTGTGCTTCACCTCCTGAGCAAGCTGGTTGTACACGTCCGATGGTATGGAGGCCAAGGTCGTGCCAGAGTCGAAGATTGTGCCGTAGCCAAAGGAGGACGAGTCCAGTCCCAGCGAGTTGGTGCCAACAGTGATGTCGTTGAGCCCGGCGTAGTAATGAGGTCTGCGCAGTAGGAGCACCGGGCGCACGGCGTCAGCTGCAGGCCGGTGCCAGCTTTGCCAAAAGCGAGTGGAGAACCAGCACCACGAGCACAAATAGCGAGCGAGGCGGCGCATGCGCAGCCGGCGACGCACCTGCTGCGTGACTGTAGCAGCGGCGTGAAGGAGGCACCCGGCGCAGACACGTTGCCAAGGACCAGGATGCCGCCTCCGTCCGCCTCGCCGCCCAGGCAGTGCGCAAACGTGTTGGGGGCCTTCTTCTGAGCAAGTGCCGAACGGCGCCATGAGCTCCACGTATAAGACCGTCCCATCAATCGTGAGCGCTGGTGAGAGGAGAGCAAGCCACCGAGAACGCAGATCAAAACAGAGCTAGGGGAGGCTGACACTGACCTGCGCGACGAGCTGCGAGGTGATGGAGATGGTGTTGACGCCGAGCCCCATGAGGCCGTCGACCACAGACTTTTCTGACACGAGGTTGCCGCTCTGGTTGAAAGCGCAGCCAAAGAGCACGCTGGCGCTCGTGGCGGAGCCGTTGAGGTTGTTGTACGTCATGACGTCGTCGACGAGGTACCCCAAGGACTGGCTGCCGTCGCCGTACTGCAGCTGGTAGTAGCAGAAATTGTCGGCGGTGCCGGAGCCCGTGACGCAGCCGACGTCGAGGGTGCTGCCCGTCTCCTGGAAGTTGCTGCACGTCGTCGAGGAGCAGTCGACCGCGGACGCGGAGGAGGACTTGGCGGGGTCGTAGGGCGTGGCCAGCGACACGAGCGTGGACGACGAGGGGCAGCTCTTGCACGGGGCGCAGTTCACCCACAGCAGGTCGCTGCCGGTGTCGATCTGCACGTTGAACGTCTCCTTGCTGGCCCCCAGCTGGATGCTCGTGTAGTACAGCCTGGCCCGACACGCAGTTAAGCCGCCATGTCAGGGAGCTTCGAACATTGAAAACTATTTACCCTTGACTGAACTGGACTCTCGTGTATTGAAGGCCAGAGTGGCCAAGTACAGCGGCAAGCACATCTGGTGACGTACATTACCCTACTCATTGCAGACTGACAGGCTCAGTGATCGCGGGTCAACACATAATGGTCGCTAATCGATGCCTGATTACCAGAAGGCAGATTCCAAGCACACATATAGCACCAACTAGAGCTCGCCCAGCATTCTGACCACAGCCCATGTCAGGACTGCATCCATTACAGCCAGCATAAGAGAGCAATTAGCCTGACTGAGCTTAATGGGCGAGGGTGATCGCAGCGGCGGCGCACCCGGCAACGGTGGGCGACAGGTTGCCCACGAGCTGGAGGTCGGCGCCGCCGGCGAGGCTGCGACCGCGCAGCGCCGCCTCGGCGCGGCCGTTGTCGTGCGCCTGCATCTCCGCCAGGCGCTCCCACGTGACGTGCAGGAAGCCGCCGGCCGCCGGCTTGCTCCCGCGCCCCGCGAACCTGCGCACGACGCCATCGCGCGCAGCTCAGGCGACGGCCGCCGCAGCCAGCGCCGCAGCCTGAGCTACTCAGCGCCTGCGCCGCGGGTCGTCCGGCCATGGCTCGCCGCTGGTGAAGGCCGTCAACGGCACCGCCGCCACAGCGGCAGCGCGTCCGAGCCGCGGCGGCAAGGCGGACGCTGGTGGTCCTGTGCTGCGAGCCTGGGGTCTCTAGGCGCGCAGCGCTGCGGGGCTTTGCAGGGGNAGGAGCGCGAGCAGCAGCGGGGCCGCGGCGCTGGCGGCCATGGCGGCGGCTGCGGGCGCCGCGGAGCTGGCGGCCGCGCTGACCCGGGAAGGAAGATCGGACGACTCTTTCTTCTCTTCCAGTGAGCGGGCGTGGCTGTGATTGGGCCAGCCCAGTGGGAGGAAAAAAGGCCCGAAAGAAGGCCCCCGCGCAGCATGACACCTCCCCACCGCCGCAGTCCCGCTGCGCCTTTCCGGCGCTTTGCGGTGCCACTTTCTTTCCCTTTCTTCACTTCACTTTCTGCAGGACCCTCTGTAGCTTGAGGATAGGGGCTGGGCAAGCCAGCCCAAAGGAGAATGAACAGAGAACGAGAAGGGGGCCAGAGGAAGCCAGAGGAAGCGCTGAGAAACCAAAGCCCCTCTGTAGCTGCTAAACGCTCTTCGGCCCCTCCGAGCCCTTGTCAACTCCTCTTGGGCTGGCTAATCACAGCCCTTGCCCCCATTTGGAGTGCCATTTCCTCTCTCCTTTCCGGCTGCAAGCTACTCTCACCTGCGGCGGTTTGACTGCGAGAGGACGACGCTTCCGGTGGAGGGCGATGGCTGTGATTGGCCAGCCCAGATTGTTGACTTCTTCGGGACGCCCGGCGGACTTGATGCGCGACTCACGTGGCCTCCGGGTAGCTCTGTGATCCATCCTCCCCCTGGGCCGCGGCGCCGGGGACGGAGCACTTGCGGTACGGAACCGGGGCCTCAGCCCTTGCCCCCATTGGGAGTGCCACTTCTCTCCTGTGACCACCCCCGGGGCGACCACTTCTTCCCATGCGCCATGCACATATACGGCGGCTATGGAACGAAGTGGTCTGCCCTCCTCCATCGCCTGGCACTGCATGTTGATGCCCCGCCGACGTAGTCGGGCGGGTAGCTTAGGCCATTCTAGCGTCCCGCAAGCCATCATTGCATGCTATCGGATGAGGCTATCATTGAGTCTGCAGCGCTCCCAAGCACTCGCGATTCACCAGCGTGCTGGTCGTGCATTAGCCCAGGCTAATGGCTTCCGTGGTGGTGGTTTGGCTCCTCAGTATAGCTTGTCAGATATGCATGTGCTTACTCGGGGATATTAGTGTCCCCCTTAGCCAGCTCATTACCCAGTAACCATTTGTAAGGTAGCATTGGCCTCCCTTTCAATTTCATGCGCACCGCGCGCTTTCTTCTTGTGAGGGAGCCCATTGAGTATAGGGGCTGGAAAAGCCAGCCCAAAAAAGAATCAACAAAGGAAGAGAAGGGGGCCAGGGGAAGCGCTAAGAAGAACAAGCACACCAAGAAGCAAAGCAGCTACGTATCACTCAGTAACCCATGCTAAGCTTCTGCAGTAGGTCATGTAGATCTTTAGATGTGCTTGCCTTCGTACTTGGCCATTTGGCCTACGTTTGTTTCAAATATACGAAATCTCTTTCCTGCTAAGCAGCCTCAATTCAGAGACAATAGGCTCCTGAAAGTGGGTCTCCTGGCCAGAGCCAGTGGCAGCAGCGAGGGCTCTGCCGGCGCGCAGGTGCAGCGTCTTGAGTCGCTGTCTGCTTTTTCTCTGGCCCCTTCGAAGCTTGTTCGTGCCTTTCCCTGGGCTGGCCAATCACAGCCTTCGCCCTCTACTGCAAGAGTCTCTCTCTTCAGGCCCCTCTGTAGCTGCTAAACGCTTGTCGGCCCCTCCGAACCCTTGTCACTTCTTTTTGGGCTGGCTTTTCACAGTCCTTGCCCCCATTTGGAGTGCCACTTCTTCTTCTTTTCGGGCTGGCTTTCCTCTGGCTCAGGCCAGGGGACCCGCTTCCAGGAACCCAGTCTCTCTGACCTGAGGCTGCTTCGCAGGGGTTACTACGTGCTTCGTAGCTGCTTAGAGTTCTTTGTTGTGCTTCTCTTTCTTAGTGCAATCTGCTTGCCCTGGCCTCTTCGCGTCCTTTGTTCATTCCTTTTTGGGCTGGCTTTTTCCAGCCCCTATCCTCAGTGGGCGAGCCCTTCTTCTTCTTTTCACAGCCCTTGCCCCCATCGGGAGAGCCACTTCCCTTTTTCCGAAGGGCGAAGGGGAGACAGGCCTTTCGCCTTGCACCTGCATGTTGGCCGAGCAACAGCTGCAGGATGATCACGCCTTTCGCGAGGCGTTGATTCCCTTGACTAGGTCGTCTAGCAATTGATAGACAATCAGGGCAATGCACTTGGGATGAAGGCGCTGTGCTGCAAGCCAAGTCTAACGGCTAGCTCCTCCCTCGCTTGCTTGGTCAATTACGTCTACAATCTTATATGCTGCCAGTCAAGCGGCAAGTCATGTAGGCCACCACCTTTATGACCCTCTACTGTACAATTGCTTTGTCTCTGTCCTTCATCACTCGTGCGGTGACCATGAGAGCGAGCCCTGCAACCCCAACCTCTGGATTGCGCGAGCTGACTCCTTGTATACGAGGAATCCTAGCGTCATTGTCGTCGGTCAGCTAGTTACCCTCCCCTACCGCAGCACCCCTGCCTCACGACATCGCGAGCTGCGGGTCGCGCAAACCCGGTCGGGCTGACGACACTGACATCGAGCTTTGCGAGGTGGCGTGGACGTGGTGCTGGAGGGACAGTGGGGCTGTACAGGAAGAGTACAAATTAACGTTGTAGGACCACGCTCACCCCGCCCTCTGACAGCTTCATGTTGTGCCTGCGACATTTGTCAATGTTACATGCCCCGATCTATGGTCTANATTAAGATCGGCCTCGGCTGCACTAGAAACAGCTCTTGAAGTGATCGTCGGCAGGGATAGCAAGGCTGCGCTTTGGATGCTACTTCTACGTCTTGTTGGGGTGACACTTGTCCAGCTGCAAGTTACTCCGACAATCGGCTGCTGACTCGGGGTTACTAAGCTCCACTGTAGTCCCACTTGCATAGCTGTGTGGTTTTAGCGCCATTGAGCACTTTGGACCTTGTCCATTCTTTCTGGGCTGGCTTTTTACAGCCCCCGTCCCTCTTTGGAACTGATTATCCACTGGAACTGATATTGGAGCTCACTTCTCTGTGACGTAGTGCACTGTAAGAGGTCACGACTGCTGTAGCATCGGCGAGTGGGAAAGCGAGTGTCTTTGCCTTAAACTGCAAAAGCCACATGCATGAGATCGGCAACTCCAGCAGGGTGCAGGGGAGGGAATTGCCAAGAACGTTCTCAATCGGGGCTTGCATATGCCAACCGGCATGTGTCCAATCCCAATCAGCCCTCCTACCATATGCCAGACAGCGCTGCTCTGACTCTTCCAACGGGAGTTTGGGCCTGGGACCCGCGGCCCGGAGCGGCAACAGATCCTCTAGGGGGACAGCTTCAGAGAAAGAACGTGGTTACCATGCAGATGACCGTGGCTTTAGACTGAGATGGTGGCCAGCCCGGCCAGCCAGGTACCCAAGAAGAGGAGGCTCTCCAAGGGGAATTGTGTGAGAGGGTCTGGGCGCCCTTCCGCACTGTTGGGACTTTATGAAGTAGTGTGCTATCCTTCCCCAACTTTTGCCAATTGTATTTGACATTCCCACACAATCGGGTGTTAGCACCCGTGCTTCGCTGCACGTCATCGTGCTTTGGCTTGACCATCCACATCTTATTACGACCTCCTCTCTTCTACCCCTCTCCTACTGTCACTATGCTTCCATGACCCTTGCCGTGCCACAAATCGGGAAGTGGATTTTCCAGGGCAAGCATGTCCGCGTTCCTGTCAAGATAAGACAATGTCGAGCCCACGAGCACCCATGTGCTGCTCTCGAGCTGCAATTCAGCACTGTACAAGTACAAGGATGGCAGCAGCGAGGCAAGTCCTCGATCTGGCCTGCTGCCACAAAGACAGCACATGAGCTGCTTGGCAAATATTTGACCACTATATATGTACACTGTCACCTCCGCTGGCGCTTGGGGTTGGGGGGCGGGGGTCGTCGACCTGCGGTGGACCCATTGGGCCGTCTTTGCACGGGCGGTGGCGCAGCCCGGCCCCGTGATGCAGCGCCCGCCCGGCCGCGCTTCCGCCGGCTGTCGTCCTCGGAGTCCGACTCCTCGCCCCGCTCTCGGTCCTCCTTCTTGGCCCTCTCCTCCATCTCGTCCCAATCGAGGCCCTCGTCTTCCTCCTCGCCTTCCTCCTCGTCCTCAGAGGCCCCCTCCTCCTCCGAGTCCACAACAGACTCGTCGTCCTCGTCCGATGCCGACGACTCAGACGCCACTTCGGCGTCCGAAGGTTGGTAACCCTGCCGGAAGGACGAGTGCCAAGCCAAAGCGAGCCAGGACAGTCAGTGTTTGCAGGCATGCTTGACAAGCCACAAGACTTTGCCAGTACCTCTTTCTGGACCACGATCACGCACCCATTTGGGATTTACAAGTAAACATGACTTGGACTGAGGAGTATCATTCTGGTGCCATGCACCTCGTCAGATTCCTGAGAGCCTTCCTCCTCGGAGTCGCTCCCCTCAATATTCAGAAACTCCCAGCCGCCATCAGCGAGGAACTTGTCGGGGTCTTCGGCAATGGCCTTCAAGATGGTCTTCCAATTAAGATTCAATCTGGACTCGTAGTATTTGATGTTCATGGAATTCAGCCACTCCTTGATGCTGTCCAGCGATGTCGACGGGATGGCATTGATGCGCATGACCTGCTCACAAACACCTCATAACAGGAAGTGAGGCATAGGGCACATGCCACTGTGACCGCGTGTAGTGTGGTCAAAGTCTCATACGCGAGCTCTTGTATGAAGAGCTGTTCAGATTCCAGATGGGGACTGCTTGACATCAGACGAGCCACGTAGTATGACTGCCAGGGACAAAAATAGTAAGCAGAGCTCAATTGGATAAGTGCAGCAGCTGACAGGGTGCACACCTCACGCTTGAAGTCCTTGAAGACGATTGCCATGTCAAGCGTCTTCTGGCCCAGGCCAACCCTCTCGAGGTTGACAATCTCAATCTCATTGAGCGTGACCACCAAGAAGGGTGTGTCGATGAAGTTCACGAGGCAGTTGACGGACGGGACAATGAATGATGAGTCCTTGAAGGGAACCCCATAGAACCCCAGCTCACGGAAGGGTATGTCAAATTCCAGATCCAAGTCCCTGTACGTTCAGCACCAGAGCACAGAGAACTCGCTCATCAGTTTGATTGATGTCATAGTTTTATTGTCGCATTCAACAGAGATGACTGAAGACTACCTGAAAAGCAAACCCAGACTTTGTCAAGCATCTCACTCACTTGAAATCGCGCTCCCATTGGTCTTGCACGCGCTTCACGTAGGACTGGAACTCCTGGTTGATCTTGTTGCGGCGCTCGCGCTCGCGCTGCTCTTCCTCGATCTCATCCGGGTCATACATGGATTTGCGCCCGCCACCCAGCGTCTGGTTGGCCTCCATGACCTCCACGTAGAACTGCACGTCCTTGGCCTTCTTGTTACCAACCATGATGGGGTTGTGCAGGTGGAAGTGGAGGATCGTGACCTGCTCATTCTCTGCCGGCTGGAAGAAGGCGTGCTTGATGTTGCTGTACAGCACGTCCACCCGCTCGTCCGCTTTCACTGTCCCGTACCTAAGAAACATCACGACCCATCGCACACAGCCATGAGTAGACAACAAAACTTTCACTCACCCCTTGAGCATAAGCCAATTTTCACTTATTGCTTTGCTGCCTACACGCACCGGAAGCCATTAGCATGTGCTTCCAGCGTGCCCGTCAGCTTGCGACCGCGGCCGCCAAAAGCTGGCCGTATCCACAGATCCGGCAGCCGAAGCGCCTTGCCCTTAGCCAGCTGCAGGCGCTCCTGCGTCACGAGCGTTGCCCGCTCTGCCTTCTCCGCATCCCGCTGCCGCACTTGTCGGCTGATCGTCTTTATCAGCTGCACGACCTGGTTGGAGTGCTTCGTGTCGCTCGACCGAAAGGAGCACTCCTTGAGGTACACGGCATCGGGAAACTTCTGGACCGGCATGTCAGTCGCCGTGAAGCCTGCGCTGGGCACGTTGAAGATGATGCGGATGTAACTGTGGCCTCCGTCCTGCTGCACGTTTGCGTTCTTGATCGTCGACATGTGGAATGGCACCATGAGGCCGTAGATGGGCAGCAGCACAGCTTCATTCTTCTGGTCCACCTGATGGCAGACGACAAAGACACGGCTCAACTTGGAACCAAGGACTGGGTCGGGCAGCATGCCTCTGGCTTGTGCTGGAGAAGTGCCACAATCAAGGAGCTGCGGTTTCTATGTCAAGCTCACAGCTGCAAGCAGTGCAAGCAGTGCTCGGACCTGGATCATCAGCTCTCGCGTAGAGGGTATATCTTCCACGTTGCGATATGCCATGATCTCGCCAGTCCGCTGCGCGAGGCCTTGCCTGTTCGTGCCATCCACGCCACCTGAGCGGCGAAAAGCGAGCATGACACATCAAAAAACAGGGCTGACGTTACTGGACGTAAGCAGAGTGGTAGCTGGACAGACAGCACAACATCACGAGCACAGCAGCATGAGGAAGTATCCAGCAGACCAGAGGCGAGGCGCCGCGCTGTCTCCTCGCTCTTCTTGCGGGCCAGCTCTGCNTGCCGGGCGAGGACCGCTTCCTGCGGCTGGCGGACATGGAGCGCTTCGTGGAGCAGGCCGAGGCCCTGGAGGCCCGCCAGGCTGCCGGCGATGACGGCGACGAGGACGACGACGAGGAGGACGACGAGGGCGACCTGGACGACGACGACGACGCCCGCGGCCTCGACGACGACGATGACGAGGGTGGCGACGACGACGACAACGACGACGACGACGGCGACGGCGACGGCGACGTGGGCGAGGTGCGCTCCGGAGCCCACCCTGGCCTAGCTGTGGCGGTGGCAGGCCGCTAAACCCTAACCCCAAACCCCAAACCCCGAACCCTGCCAACTGGTCGGCCCGGTTGTGGCTCCCTGGCCGCCGCTCATGCAGCCGCGGTCGCATGTCCATGCGCACTTGTGCACGTCCTCATGGGATAACGTCCTAAGAATGCAAGAGAGGAAGTTTTGGGAATCAGAATCTCAACTAGAGGAGATGCCCTTCACAGAACAAACCACTCTTTGGGGATCTCAGATTGACACTTGAACCATACGCAGTACCAGAGTAGAGAAGGAAAGGTAAACAGTCACTGCTGCTCGTGCTTTGTCGACTCCCTAGCAGAGCTCGATCGAAGTGGAAGTCGTGATTCAATACGACGTCAAAGGTCCACAACCAGGAGCGTGGCCTCACCAGTGCTTTGTGGCGCGTGCAGCTGGAGGAAGCTCTGGCAGGCGGCAGCGGCCGGCCGGCTGAGGATCCCAGGCGAATACGGTGCGCGATGCAGCCATAAGGCCACTGAGCCTAGCAGCTTGCACAATGCCTGTTGCTGGGCCACTACTGTACTATCAAAATCATCTCATTGGGTAACTGTTTGAAAGCTCAGACAGTTCATCGACTACTTTAGAGTTTAGATTTTGTTGCAGAAAGCTAGGCTGCGGCTCAAGCTTGAGCCAATTTTTGAACGCCTGCCGCATGTCGCGAGCAGCTACCACGACTTCTTCGGCGACGCGCCAGGGCCGCAGCAGCGCCGGCGGGGGGAGAAGGCCGGCGGTGGCCTACGCGCGAATGGGTTGGAGCCGAGTGACGTAGCTCAGGAGCACGACGATGATAGCGATGTTGGTGCAGACGGGGAGGTCATGGAGGCCGAGGAGCCAGCCATGGCAGCCTCCGACGCACCCACGTCCCAGGTGAGCAACCTGGTCCCCTTGGATCGGCCGGCACCTCAGAGCCGAGGCGGCAGCGTTGCTGGGGCCAGCCATCATGGTGAGCCACTGAGCTGGAAGCGCGGCAGGTGTCCAAGCACGAGGCGCGGGAGGAGACGGCGCGGCGGCGCATCAAGGAGCTGGAGGAGGCGAACCTGAGCGTCCAGAGCTGGACGATGCTCGGCGAGGTCGGGCTCGCTGGCGCCCTCCTTGCTGGCCACTCGAGGCTTCTGAGCGAGACGCCGATGGCTGATGTTGGATCGCAGCGGTGGCGAGGCACAGGTGGCAGCAGGCCAGCGGGCGAAAAACAGCGCCCTGGAGGTGGACCTGGACTTCGAGCACGCAGCGCGGCCCCCGCCGGTGCTCACGGAGGAGTCCACTCTGTCCTTGGAAGACGTCATCCGCACCCGCGTTGCCCAGGTCTGCACATCATCGCACTCCTGGCTGGACTGCTGTGAGCTGATTGCTCTAGATTTGATTGCTTAATGTAAGTTTGCAGTGTTGTGACGCTGTATGTTGGCGTTGCGGTGCAGGGCCAATTTGATGACGTGGTGCGCAAGGAGGTGGCAGTTGCAGCACCGCTGAAGGAGGCCATGGAGATTGTGAGTGCTCCTTGTTAGCAACTATATTCCCAAAGCAGCACAACAGTATCCCAGATTGGTTAACTCTTGGGTGGTATACCTCCACACTGAGCTGTCGGCACGGCTGTATCTGTCGCCTGGTGATTGCAGGACGAGAGCAAGAGTAAGAAGGGGCTATCCGAGATATACGAGGCAAGTTGCTCGTGGCTCTTTGGGCCTATCCTTCTCCTGACAGCCGACAGCTCTGTGGCACTTGAAAGCAGGATTGCCAGTGTGCTTACTGTTTCGGCATGTCTCAGGACAATGCAGACATTGTAGAAAATGAGAGTTTTACCAACACCTAAATATATGCCTGCCACTTGATTTGATTACTCTGACATTTATTGCAATTTTTTTGTTGTTCCACTTGACGTTGTGCAGGCCGAGTACATGCACAAGACTGGACAAGTGCCAGCCCCGACCTCCACCACTGAAGCAGTGAAGCGTGAGGTACATCTCCTTCTGCACTTCATGCCCTCTCTGTTCTTGTCCTGCTACCTTTGCTGGTATATGTGGACTGTGTGCGTGCTTCCATGACCTTGCCGTTTGTCCATCCTGGCCTTCTGGTGCATGCAGGCTGCCGCCATATTCAAAGAGCTCTGCGGGAAGCTGGAGGCCCTCGCGCACTTCCACTTTGCGCCCAAGCCGGTCATATTCTGTGATGGCCCCCACCTGCATCACGCGCTTTGTAGTGCGTTCTTTAATTGTGCAGGGTTTGTGCATGTGTAAGAGCCAATAGTTGGCTGGCTGCTCACATTCAGCTCTGCTGCTTGGCAGGTAGTTACAGACATGACCGTGCGCATGGATGTACCTGCCCTTGCTATTGAAGAGGTTTGTGTACCAAGACCCATGATGATGTCGTAATGCTTTTGAAGTGGGACAATGAGAGGCACTTTTATCATATATCTAGTTTGCTCTTGGAGCTCCTAGAAGCCCGAGACTTGAGTTGCAGTGTGGGCTTAACTGGCGGAGGAGCATGTGTGCTTGTGATTTTGCAGGTGGCACCTGTGGCCGTCACGGAGGCATCACTGCTCGCTCCAGAGGAGGTCTTTGCAGGAGGAGGTGGAGCTCAGGGAGGTGTCCATGGCTCAGCAGCTGGCACTGCGGGCTTGGAGGAGGAGCTTGCGCCAGCCGACCGACGCCGCCGACATCGGAAGCACAAGCGACAACGGAAGGGTCAGCTTCCTCCTGGACCATGCTGGGCCAGAAGTTGGACAAGCTGCCTAGCTAGCTGAGCTGCTGCTAACTAAATACAATTCTGTTAAGCAGGCTCAGCCTTTGTATGAGGAATGTTGACGCCGGTTTTCTGACTAGGTTTTTCCCAAGCACAACACGACATTCGCAAACCCCACAAGAATGACTGATTCTTCGTCGTCCTTATATGTGAGTAAGCATATTGATTGCTTGAATTCGTACCATGTCGCAGGTGCCCTCTTGAATGAGACACCTAAGAAGGTGGCAATGAAGCCTCCATCGTCCGTAGAGGTGGTGAGCCGCAAGGGAACTGGAAACCACAGTACATCTTATACAAAAGCCACCAAGGTACAGTTGGCATTGCACTTGCAATTTGCATGCTTTGAGAAAAGAAGTGATCAAAAATCTCCCCTTCCAATCGGCCAAAGTGCAAGCTTGTTGATGGGATCCTTTTAACATGCCACTGCGTCCTCGAAAACCTACTTGAGTGCTCATCTTCTTATAGTCCTGATTTCTGGGCTCTTGGCAGGTCTTTTCTGAGCTTGAAGAACGCCGTTCAAACAGACAACACGTGCGAGGAGATATGGATGACCTTGCTCGAGGCTCGAGCAGATCGAAAAAGCTACATGCACATGAATTACGACCTTCTTCTCTCTTGCTCTGACCGCAACCAACGAGATTGCTAAAATGTTTGTGCGCTGTTGTGACTTGTTGTTAGACACGAACAATTTTGATAGGTTCTCGACTTTGTCGCAGCTTTCGGGATTGCCCGAGTCTTGATGGGGGGTGGTTGGAATGGGAAGCAGAACGGCCCTAGACCGCTTCAGATCATCGTCAAAAACTTCTCGTTCCTCTTGACCACCTTCTGCGATGCGGCGACCGCAACCGCCCTCTCGACCGACTTCATGCAGCCACCGCCCTGCTTCCTGGCCCTGATATATGCCCTGAGCTCGTCCCTAGTCATCTTCAACAGTCTGCTGTTCACGACCGGTGCACTCTTCATGATCTGCACACTCTTCTTCACAGAATACATGTGGGACGTCACCCCGTCTTCCTCCACCGCTCTAATGAAAGGTATGTTCACGTACCGGATGATTTCAGAGAATGGAAAGAGCTCCGGCATCTGGACGACATGGTTGAAAGTATCCCCGATGACTTCAACAACCCTCTTGCCAGTAGGGTGTGTCTTCATGTGGTCCCAGACCTCGCATGTCAAGATGGGGATGTCCACATTCCCTCTTCGCGACATGATCCCCGCGATGAAGATCGTGACAGGGTGCTTCACCTCCGGTAGGTCGTGGCCCTTGGATGACTGATACAGCGTCGGTATGACCTTCTTTTAGTAAGAGTAGATCTCTCGGGTGTCGTAGAACATGGACTCGAAGTTCGCCTTCTGCTTGATGAAGTCCAGGATGGATGAGACGAGGCTCGAGAAAACGGTCGCCCATAGCTCAGTCCGGTTGTTGTATCCGAACCTGGATATTGCGCTCACACCACTGGAGCGCGAGGAGCTAAACCTCTCAAAGCCTGTGCCGTTGTTGTCGGGTCTCTCCCACCTGCCGCACATCATCTGCTGTTGCTGCTGCGGTCTATCCACCGCCAGCTCGAGCGTCTCGATCAGATCGCTATTCTCCGCCCCGCTCTGAAACACGTCGCTGTTCACATCCACGCAAGGCTCCTGGCCGTCGGCCCCGCTCCTGGTTTCCAACACATCGAGCCTCCTCGTGATCCCCTCCACCGACCTCATGAGCGTGCTATTCTGCGAGTGGATGAGCATGATACCCATGAGCATGTCTTTCATCGTGGCCTGCCTCTCGCTCGCGCCGACGCCAGTCGTGGTCCTCATGTCGCTCATCGGATCGCCATTGGCCTTCGCTGCGGCGTCGTCCTTCGCCGCCTCGCTGCCGCTGGTGCTCTCCGACTTGGACACCTTCCCATGGCTGTCGCCGTTGCCACCGCCCATTTCGCAGCCAGCCGCCGGCTTGGCCTCCGCGGCCGGCGGCGATACGAGATTGCCAACGGCGAGGTCGTCGTCGTCGTCGTCGGCGTCGTTGCCAGTGGTGGCGGCCGCCTTGCTCTCAGCTGCTTCGCCGAGTCCCTGATCATCACATTTTACGCAACGACGGCCTCTGCTGAGCCGCCCGAGCCAGCAGCGGGGCGTGGCTCTCAGCGGCGGGGTAAAGAGCTCGCAATGGAGGCGGCGGCGGCCAGCGGCGGCGGCGGAGAGCACCTCAGAGAACGGCGGGATGGGGCCGTGCCGTGGGGCCGCCGCAGCTAGTGGGCCGGCGGAAGCTGCGAGGTCGGCGGAAGCTGCGAGGTGGGCTGCGGCGCTGACCGCCTTCAGGCGCAGCAATGGCGGCGGCGGCGCTGGCGGCGTCGGTGAGCCCGGGGCTGGGCATGCAGGAGTAGTGGCTGGAGGAGGGAGGCTACTCGGGCGAGAGGCCGAGCCCCCCCCCTCCCTGTGCCTCAAGGCAACACATGTACAGAGCTCTGCCCTGAAGGCCTAACTTTGAGGCGAAGGGGGGGAGAACCCCCCTCCCCGTCAGCGCCCGGCGACTGCGCTGCCCCCCCTCCCCGCGCGCCAATGGAAGGCCCGGCGGCCTGACGCCGCCCGACGTCCGCAACTGCCGGCAATTGCGCCACACCTCCCCGCATGGCGGCCGGCCTCTCCCCGGTGAGCCCGGCGTCGCTCTCAGGGTCCAACAGTCCTAGGCTCACGCAGCGCCCTTGCGGGTAAGGAATGAGAAAGTGGCTCTCCCGTTTCTTCTTGTGCTTGTTTTTCTTAGCGCTTCCCCTGGCTCCCTTCTCGTACTTTGTCCATTCTTTGCTGTGCTGGTTTTTCCAGCCCCTATCCTCAATGGGCGAGCTCTTTCTCCCGAGGGGGACGGGAGCTGTACACGGCCAGCCCGAAAAGCAGTGACAAGGTTTGTAAAAGGGCTGAGTGCTTTTACCAAAGTGCTTGGCGACGTCTATCCGAATAAAGGGCCTGTGTGGCCAAGTACAAAGGCAAGCACAGTGACAAGTGTACATCGCCTGCTGCTAAGCTGACCCACTCTGTAACCACGATTCAGCACATAGAAGAAAGGGCTCGCCCATTGAGGATAGGGGCTAGAAATGCCAGCCCAGAAAAGAATGAACAAAGTAAGTCTATCCGCCTGCTAGAAGAAGTGACTCCCAATGCGGGCAAGGGCTGTGACAAGCCAGCCCGAAAAGAATTGAAGCCTGCTAGCCATTCCGATCTGCATCTACTGACTAGGTTACTGAGAGCTCCCCTCCTGCCGTCTTAGCGCTTGGTACCTTGCTTTCTGCGACATCCGGCTCCTTCTGACCTTGTCCATTCCTTTGGGCTGGCCTCTCACAGCCATCAGTCAATATGGAAGCGCTGTTTGTTTTAACCAAAGCTTTCCCTGTGGTAGTACCGCTTCAGTAACAACCAGTTAGGAGCCGCAAATTAGAAAGACTGGCCGCAGGAAAGCAATCCCCTTGACGAAAGGCTCTAGGCTATGCACGACGTGCAGATGTGCTTCTGGCTGAGATGGGCTTGCCAGCTGCATATCTGGTGCTCTTTCAACGTCGATAGTCGGCCTGTTTGCAGCGTGCTCACTGAGCTCATGCTTTGCACCAGAAAGCTGGGCGAGCAATAGTTGGTGGCAGAAGGGTTTGGATTTGCCATCTGGTCTTCAGGCATTGATCAGCGACCTTCATGTGTTGATCCGTGGTTACTGAGCGGGTCAATCCATAGTAAGTGATGGACGTCATCAAATGTGCTTGCCTTTGTACTTGGCCATTTTGGCCTTCGTTTGTTTCAAGTACACGAAAGCCAGAGGCTGCAGCTAGAGCACGGCCAGCACGCAGATGCAATATGGTGCGCTGGAGGGATATGGACAGGCGCTTGCAATACACCTGCGCTCGCGAGCCAGCGGCGTTGAAGTCGGCCTGCTCGCCCCGCCTGCGGGACACAGCCGTTGCGCAAGCCGGGCCAACAGGTCTAGCAGGCAGACCAAGCTATGGCTGCTGCTTCTGGGTCTCGTCGAGGTGCCTCTTTTCCAGCGGCAAATTACTCCGACTTGCGGCAGCTGACTCGTGATTACTAAGCACCCATCGGCTGTAGTCTCCTGCAGAGCTCTTCTCTTCTTCTTCTCTTGCCTAGCTGTATACTCGCGCTTTGGAACTCTGTACAATCGTTCTGGGCGATCGGGAGAAAGCACAGAAATGGCCCGCGCTACAGATACTACATGTAAGCGTTACTTGGAGGGTTATGCCATTAATTTTGGGCTGGTTTTGCCAGCCCGGCTGAGATCTATGGGGCGAGCACTTCTCTCTATGCGCCTAGATCTCTTGGTACGCTGCACCTTAACCCTTTTGGGACAGCCACTTTCTCTCTTCCTTTCTTTTCCCTTTCTTCCTTAGCTTAGGCCATTCTAGCGTCCCGCAAGCCATAGTTGCATGCTTTAGAATGCGGTTATCGTTGAGTCTGCAGCGCTCTCAGGCACTCGCGATCCACCAGCGTGCTGGTCGTGCACTAGCCCAGGCTAATGGCTTCCGTGGGGGTGGTTTGGCTCCTCAGTATAGCTTGTCAGATATGCATGTGCTCACTCGGGGATATTTAGTGTCCCGCTTAGCCAGCTCATTACCCAGTTAACAGGACATTCGTAAGGCTAGATTTGGCCTCCCTTCCAATTACATGCGCACCGCGCGCCTTCTCGCAATATAAGGTAGTAGCTGTGAAAGAAGAAGTGGCTCTTCCCCCCTTCTCGATGGGCGAGCACTTCCTTTGCAGGCGAGGTGAGCCGGCTGACTTCAACGCCGCTGGCCCGTGGGCCCAGGTATATCGCATGCGTTTGTCAGTCTCCTTTCAGCGGTCCATGGCCCACGCCTTGCATCTGCGTGCTGGCCGTGCTCAGAAGAAAGTGCTCGCCCTTAGAGAAGAGGGGCTGGCAAAGCCAGCCCAAGAAGAATGGACAACATCCAAAGCCAAAACAGAAAAAGATGCCGATTAAGGGCTACACTACAAAACACAAGACGATCTCTTGCTGCAGCCTCTGGCTTTCGTCAGGGGGGTAGTTTTCCGGCAGCTAGTCCGTCGGGTTTGAGGCTCCTCACTCGTAGCTACTGAGTGGTCCGTCCTCCACCCGTTTTGACATAGCATCTTCAAGCCCCTCCGTCATTGTTGCTTTCGGCCTGACTAGAGAATGCTGAGCAGGTACAGATGGTGGTCCTTAAGCTTTCCAGCTCCGTTGGACCTTGTCTATTTCTTTCTGGCTGGCTGTTCATAATGCTCGCCCCCTTTACAAGAGCATTGGGAGTGCCACTTCTTCTTCTTGCCACTTTACAAGAGCCACTTCCTCTACCGGATAAGTTTTTGGGAAAGCGCTCTTCGGCCCCTTCAGATCTTGTCAATTCTTCCGGGGCTAGCTACTCAGACTTGCATCTCCTGACTAGAGGTTACTGAGCGTCCCCTGGCTGATGTCTTAGTCCTAGTCCTTCGCACTCCGGCTCCTTCAGACCTTGTCCATTCCTTTAAGCAGGCCTTTCCCAGCCACCAGTCAATCTGGCCGCGCTTTCCTTAATCCGGGGTGCTGTTCAACAGCCCTCGCCCCAAATTGGAGAGCCACTTCCCTTTTGGTTTGGCCTTTCACATCCGTGGCCCTCTTTTTGAGAATCGCTTACAATCATTCGAAGGCAGGCTTTCCACAGCCTCGCTCCATTTGGAGCTTTCATTGTTGCAGTCGAAAAAGCTGCTTAGTCTCTTATCTCCTCCCAAGAAAAGGAGGAATAAGGAAACAGGAGGAAGCAGCTCGTGTTAGGTGGCGAGGGCTATAAGTCACTGAACAAGCTTAGAGAGCACTCAGGATTCCTGCTCAGTGATCCTGGTCTGCAGCCGCAAGTCTGAAAGATCAGTCTTGGGAAAGGAGACGCTCCGCCTATAGCCTGAGGCTGCAGCCAGGTTACGACCAGCACAAGATGCAAGGCATGTGCCAGGCAATGGCGCAGGGAATGAGATCCCGTACCCAATACAACACGGCCTGAGAGCTTGCGTTGTCAAAGAGCTGGTTGCTCCCCATGGCGAAATAAAAAAGGACTCCCTAAAGGGGCGACGGCTGTGAGAGGCCGGCTCCAAAAAGCTTGGACAAGTTTCTGAAAAGCTTGCATGGAGGTGCTTTTGATTTTCGAGGACTGTCCAGTTTGCTCAAGGACTTGCCGATTTGCGGAGATGAGGATATTTTCTACACACATTTTGCGACATATATCGCTTGTCGAGTGACATGTGCCCATTAAGCAGCCGCCCCGTCACAAGCCGCTGATGACAGTCACCTGCGTATCAAGGTTACAGAGGTAAGCACATGTACATATGTAGGCCGTTACAGCAAGGCCGACCCTGAACGCGTCATTCATCATGGCCGTCAAGTCCTCGTACTCATGATTGTATTCTGCTTCATCGCTCTCCTTAAATGATGTGAGGATGCAGATGTCAGCTTGCAGCAATATCTTACTGGTCCAGAGATTATTGACACTTGTCCCGTGGTATATGAGCAGAAAGCAAGGGATACACATTGGCCAAACGAGACCACATGCATGGGCACGTGCTGGTCACAAATTTGTGTTGCATGACAAGCAAAGCAAATGTTTGACGTTATGAGTCGTGGTTGCCATCACGATGGACATAATAACATTCCACGTCTCCAGGCGAACCATTAAAAGAATTGGAGAGCTGCCAAGGGGAGTCAAACAACTCTAAGCAGCCCGAGTTGGAAGTCTTAGTTTCGGGACTCTCAACCCTAAGCATTTGCGAGGAACACCATGACCAATCTCGCAAATATTTGGGCAGGTAAAGAGTATGTCATCAAGAAGAGCAGTCAACCTCAATTTGGGGCATCTCTGCACGTGCAATGCCTGCAACTGTGAACAGGCAGCAACCAACTTATGCACAAGGTGGGCTTGCAAGGCCTCGCAGGAGAGACTCCTGACAGAGTCAAGCTTAAGGCTGCTCCACGGATCCGAAAGGTCAGGAGCATCTTCAGATTCGAAATCGAAAGGCCAATCATCTTTGTCGTCAAAAGAGCCATCAAGCTCAAGACCAACCAGGCAGCTAAGATTGCCGAGCATCTTCGCCAACATCTTGCTGTTACTGAGAGAGCGCAACTCATATTCGGAGCCATGGATGCTCAAGGATGTGAGACTTGGGCACCACCGTCCAAAGGATAGGAACTGCAGCTGCACGTCCACGTCACTTGCAAGGAGCGAGCATTTCAAGGAGCGCAAGAGTGGCAGCTTTTCGTTATGAGGCGCCATGCCCTCATTGAAGCCAACCTCATCCAGCTCGAGTGCCTGCAGACTTGGCGTGCACACCGAGAGGAACCGAAGTAGATATGGCCAGGTAACACGCCACTGACTTAAAGTAAGCGTAGTGAGCGAACTCATCTGGCCGCTGCCATTGGGCAACAACTCGTCCAGATCTTGCCCTTGGGATCGGAAAATTCTGGGCCTTCCAGGTAGAGATCACGCAAATGAGGACAACAGGTGATGAAGGCACCCAACCAATTCGGCTCTCCATAGAAATCGTGGTTCAGGGACACAGATACTACCTCCAGGTACGCCAAACCAGGCAGCTGTTGCAGCTCGTTGCGCAAGTGCTTGACCCAGCACTGGTCACTGACCAGCTTTGTGAGGAAGGGGCGCTCTGCCAATATCGCCAGCGGCAACTCTGTTGGCAGCCCTGAGCACCTGTTCAACTTTACACTCTGCAGTTGGCGGCAACTGGCTGCAATCTGCAAGACCCCAGAGGCCGTGATGGTGCTGATGCTTGCCTGCGCGAGCACCTGAAGCTGCTGCAGATTTTCCGCCACGTGCTGCAAGCCCTCGTCTGTCAGTTTTGAGGTCAATTTTGAGGTCACAGCAGGATCGCCACGATGATCCTTCCAAGAAAGCTTCAGACACGTCAAACGGCGGCAGTGTGACGTGATGATGCGCACGTCCTCGTCTGCCAGCACGTCATGTCGCATCGTCAGGAGGCCAACGATCAAGGCTCTTCTGCCAACACCCGGCAATGCCCTCCTGCAGCACCAGTCCTGTTCATACATTTATGCTTGCAATGCAAATGCGCATGCGATGAAGGCCTCGCAGTCAGTAGAGCGACGCAGAGGGCTGGTGCTGTCATTCACCTTCCACGTTCATCTCCTTCAGGCTAAGGCTCTCCAGCGCCGTGAGCCGAGTGAGGCTGCTGCGGAGGGCCCGCACATTGGGCGTCCTGCGGGGTCAGCCGCCGGAGGCGCGGCGTGTGCTCGAGGGCAGCGACGTCTGCCGCGCCTGTGCTCGAGACCTTCCAGTCCAGGACTATGTGGAGCTCGGTGAGGCCCGGGAAGGCCGCCAGGAAGCGCGGGTCCTCGCCCGGCGGGCGGGCGGCGAGGCCGAGGCGCTCGAGCGCGGGCGCGGCGGCCGCCGGCANGCGGCGGGGCGGGCAATCGTCGCCCGCCGCATCACGCGCTCCAGGAGCTCGTCCGGCAGGACCTCGATGCCCGCCGCCGTGGCGTCGGAACTGGCGCGGGACATTGCGGCGGCGGCGGCGGCGGCGGCGGCGACGGCGGCGGCGGCGGCGGCGGCGGGAGGTGCAGCTGGAGACTGCTTGGCGGGAAATGACGTGTCGGCGGAGTCATCGAGGGCCTGAGTGGCCAGAAAAAGAAAGAAAGCCGCGCGGAGAGTATGAAAATGTAAAAGACAACAAACAGCTCGTTCTCTTAGCTCGTCCCTCTTTCTTCTTTCCTCCCTTTCAAGTTCATGCGCACCCGCGCGCCTTCTCTCTTATTAGAAGAAGAAAGTGCTCGCCCATTGAGAATAGGGGCTGGAACAACCAGCCCGAAAAAGAATGAACAGAGTACGAGAAGGGGGCCAGGGGAAGCGCTAAGTAACAGAAACAAAGCTGCTACGAGACACTCAGTAACTCCCTGCTAAGCAGCCGCAGATCAGAGATGCTGGGCTCCTGGAAGTGGGTCCCCTGGCCAGAGCCAGAGGCAGCAGCGAGGGCTCTGCCGGCACGAAGGTGCAGCGCCCGGGCCATGGACCTCTGCAGCGAGACGGCCAGGCGCATTCTAATACACTCGATACATTCGATAGCCAGCTCATAACCCAGTTAACAGGACTTTTGTAAGGCTAGGTTTGGCCTCCCTTTCAATTGCATGCGCACCGCGCGCCTTCTCTTTCAATATAAGGTAGTAGCTGTGAAATGCCAGCCCCAGAAGACTGAGCAAGGTCTAAAGCTCTTCCAATATAAGGCAGGGGCTGTAGATAGCGAGAAGAAGTGTGAGAGGCCAGCCCAGAGGAATGGACAAGGTCTGATGGAGCCGGAGTGCTAAGTACTCAGACAGCAGCAAGGGGACTCTCAGTAACCTTCAAGGCTGGGCATGCGTTGACCTGCGCCGCCGAGCCAAGGAGTTGAAGTATGCAGACCATGTGCGAGAGGACGAGCTCTTCCCGCTCGTCATCGACGTACACGAGCCATGTGGAGCTCGTTGGCTCGAGCTTCTTCACCAGCTCTTGTGCAGCGCTGTATCCCGCCAGTACCACGGGGAGCAGGCTAAATTCAAGACAGCAGGCTCTCTCGCGCAGGTGTATCGCATGCCGCCTGTCAGTCTCGCTGCAGCAGTCCATGGCACGTGCGCTGCATCTGCGTGCCGGTCGTGCCTTGGCTGCAACCTCTGGCCCTGGCCAGGGGACCCGCTCCCGGGAGACTAGCTTATTTGATCTGCGGCTGTTTAACAGGGGGTGAGTGTTTCGTGGCTACTTGATTCCCTGGGTGCTTTAGCGTTCTCTCTGGCCCCTTCGAATTCCCGTTTATCTTCCTGGGCTGGCCTCTTACAGCCACTGCCCTTTCCGAAGAAGAATGTGCTCGCCCATAGAAAAGAGGGGCTCTCTATGGGCGAGCACTTTGTTTAAAGAGGGGCTGGCAGAAGCCAGCCGAAAAAGAATGGACAAAATCCAAAGAGCTCCAACAGATGCCGAAAAGAAGGGAGAAGACACAGCTAGGCATCTAGACAATTAGACACGACGAACCCACAGGAAGCTCAATACCCGCGGGTGA
This sequence comes from Spirogloea muscicola, assembly GCA_009602725.1. Taxonomy (NCBI): domain Eukaryota; kingdom Viridiplantae; phylum Streptophyta; class Zygnematophyceae; order Spirogloeales; family Spirogloeaceae; genus Spirogloea; species Spirogloea muscicola. The sequence continues at coordinate 24,426 of WELB01000204.1, forward strand.
GCAACATCAGGTCAGAATAGCTCGAAGCTGGAAAAGATGCAGACAGACGCGAACCAGAAGCAGCCGCGATAGCGCGGCCTGCACGCGAGTGGACGGCATGGGCGAGGGAGCGTTGGAGGGACACGGAGAGCCGCATCCGGAAGACCTGGGCCAGGGAGCCGGCCGCGTTGAATCCGGGCAGCCCCCCTGGCAGACCCGGCCGCCTCTCGATGGCCTGCTGGGCAAGCCGCTGGAGGAGATCCAGCCAGCCGCTGCCATAGGCCCCGTGGACGTCGATGGCAAGGGCTCTAAATTCGTCGGCTGGGGGGTGGTCTGCTTCCGTTCTTTGCCGCGGGCCGCCAAAGCGACCGCATGCCCAGCAGTCGACGCCGACTTGGAGGGGTTAGCGGGGTCGACACAGTCGGCGGTCACCACATCCGCGATAATACGCGGACCGCCGCCGGGCGGGATGGCAGCAAGGTCAGCGCGCCGGGTGTGGATCTGACCATTGGCGTCGCGCACAATGGGCATAATCGACGTGTGCTCCACGGCCACCTTGTAGCCCGCCTCGATGGAGACACCCTGCATGCCGTCCCTGAGAAGGTCATGGGATCCGGTCCTCTCGCGTGGAAGCGTCTTCTTTCTTTTTCTTCCTCATACAGGTCCGCCCAGCAATGACCTTTGCATACCCTGCTGATGGTGAAGCCCCTTAGTCTAAATTGACAGAAGTTCTGCACAGTAGTGATCTTGATTGATACTTAAGAAGAACCCCCTGGCGTTGAAATTTACTTAGCGCAGGTTCTTCATTATGCACCATGACATCTATTATGTCCTTCTACTCTGTTATGCAAGCTATTATCTATATTGTTCTATGTCCTTTCCACTTTCTTTGTTTTGCTCTGCCTGCCACGTAGGACCTCTGACACGTCACTCAATTCGCTACAATCTGCCCTATCGACGTAGCATGGCAGTCGCGCCCTGTGGCATGACAGCAAGGGCTGTGTACAGCCAGCCCGAAAGGAATTGACAAGGTCCGAAGGGGCCGAAAGGTGCTAGCTCAAGAGCTAGCTCAAGTGCTAGCTCGAGAGAGAGAGAGAGAGATAGTTACTTTGTAACCTCTACTTAGGAGCCGCAAGTCAGAAAGACTAGCCGGAAAGAGAGTGGCTTTCTCAAACGGAGTGGGCTGTGAACAGCTAGCCCGAAGACATTTGACAAGGTCCGAAGGGGCCGGGCCAAAAGCGCTTTCTCGAAGCTTGCCCGGTAGGATAATCACTTAGTAACCTCTAGAGAGACCGCAAATCAGAAAACCAGCAGCCGGAAAGCAATCCCCCTGACAAAAGCCAGCGCTGCAGCTAGAGCACGGCCGGCACGCAGAAGCAAAGCCTGGGCCATGAACGGCTGAAGGGAGATGGACAGGCGCATGCGGAAGACCTGAGATAGCGAGCCAGCGGCTCTGAAGTCGGCCTGCGCGAGCCAGCGGCGTTGAAGACGGCCTGCTCGTTCCGGCTGCGGGAGACAGCGCGTCGCGCAAGCCGGGGCAACAAGAGCAGAGACAGCTGCAGCTCTACTCTGACTACCCTCGTAGCGATCACCTCTACCAGCCGCAGATTGACACCTTAGGCTGCATGGGTCCTCGCTTTCTGCATGGGACCTCGCGCCGCGCGCCATCTCTCTGTATCCTCCCGTCTCGAGCTGCACCTCCCGCCGCCACCACCGCCGCCGCCGCCGCCGCCGCCCTCGCCGCCATGTCCGCCGCGAGCCCCGCCGCGGCTGGCGGCGTCGAGCTCCTGCCGGACGAGCTCCTGGGGCGCGTGATGCGGCGCGCGACGATCGCCTGCCCCGCCGGCCTCCGCGGCAGCGGCTTCGCCTGCTTCGTCGAGGCGCCGGCGTGGCGCGACCTCGCCGCCGTGTGC
>WELB01000204.1:26400-40731 GCA_009602725.1 Spirogloea muscicola
GGGCTGCTACGAGCTGCCGCCGCCGCTGGGGCCCCCGCCGGCGGCAGCCGGGCCCGCGCTCGAGCGCCTCGGCCTCGCCAACCGCCCGCGCGGCGAGGACCCGCGCTTCCTGGCGGCCTTCCTGGGCCTCACCGAGCTCCACATGGCTCTGGACGCGGCGGGCCTCGCTGCCCTCGAGCACACGCCGCGCCTCCGGCGGCTGACCCTGCAGGGCTTTGGACGCTTGGCCTGCAGCAGCCTCACTCAGCTCACGGCGCTCGAAAGCCTGACCCTGCGCATGGTTGACGTGAGAGGTGAGCGACAGCGCCAGCCCCTGCGCCGATCTGCTGACTGCGCGATGTTCCTTTTTGTGCACGTAGCACCGCAAGCATACAAACATTAAGAGACTGCAGCTGCAACGGCTGCAAACTGGCAATGGTATTCTCACGGGAGCCTTGACCTTCGGCCTCCTGACGATGCAACACCGCCGTGCTGGCAGACGAGGACATGCGCATCATTACGTCACTCTGCCGCGGTTTGACGTGTTTGAAGCTTGTCTATGGGAACAACTTTGTCAAAAGTAGTGAGACCTCAATATCAGACGAGGGCTTGCGTCACGTGGCTGACCATTCACAGCAGCTTCGCATGCTCGAGCTGGCATACATCAGCACCGTCACGGCCTCTGGGGTCTGGCAAATGGCATCCAATTGCCACGGGCTTCGGAGTGTGCAGCTGAGAGGTTGCTCAGGGCTGTCCACAGATTTGCCGCTGAGAATACTGGCAGAGCGCCCCTTCCTCACCGAGCTGGTCAGTGACCAATTCTGGATTGAGCAGTTTCGTAACGAGCTGCAGGAGCTGCCTGGTCTGGCCAACTTGGAGGTTGTATCCTTGGTCCTGAACTTTGAAGAGCCAGATGTGTTCAGTGCCTTCGTCACCTCTTGCCCGCGCTTGCGCGATCTTTCCCTGGAAGGAAGATCAGATGTTTTTACAGGGCTTTTAGGAGGGCAAGACTTGGACTCCTTTCCACCCTATTCCAGCGGCCAGATAAGACTTTTGACTACGCTCACCTTGAGGCATTGGGCCATCAACTGGCCACATCTGCTAGAGTACCTCTTGCTGTGCACCCCAAGTCTGCAGGCACTCCAGCTACATGAAGTCAGATTTGATGAGGCCGCTGTTCCTCAACACCGCGAGCTGCCACTCCTGCGCTCCCTTAAATGCTCGCTCTTCCCAAGTGAAGAACACATGGGGGAGCGACAGTTCCTGTCTTTTGGACAATGGTGCCCAAGTCTCACGTCCTTGAGCATCCTTCGCTCTTCATCTGGGTCGCCGTCTGGCATCAACAGCAGGATGTTGGTGAAGATGCTCAGCAAGCTTAGCTGCCTGGTTGGTCTTGAGCTTGAAGTTCCTGATCCTGATACAGATACAGATACAGACACAGATGATTGGCCTTCGGCTTCAGACCTTTTCGATGCATGGAGAAGCCTTAAGCTTGACTCTGTCAGGAGTCTCTCCTGCCAGCGCATGCACGCACGGCACTTGGTCAGTGCTTGTTCACAATTGCAGGCATTGCACATGCAAAGCTGGCCCGAACTGGAAATACGTGTTCTTTTTGGTGACATACTCTCTACCTGTCCAAACCTTTGCGAGATAGGCCTTGGTGCTTCCCAGAAGTTCTTAGGGTGTACAATCCCGCTTACAAAGACTTCCAACACCTGCTGCTTAGAGTTGTTTGACTCGCCTTGGCAGCTCTCCGATTATTTTCATGGTTCGCCATATGTGGACATTTACAGTGTCCGTCGTGATGGCAACCACGACTCATAATTACCATCATCTGCTTTGCTTGTCATGTAATACGATTTTGTGACCAGCACGTGCCCATGCATATGGTCTCTTTGACCAATATTTATTCCCCTGCTATCTTGTCATCTAACACATGCCCTAGTGTCAGTATTCTCTGGACCAGTGAGATATTGCTGCAAGCTTTACTAACATCTGCATCCTCACATCATTGATAAAGACCGATGAAGCAGAATACAAATAGGAGTACGAGGACTGAGGGCCTACTGAAGGACAGGTTTATGGTCGGCCTTGCTAGAACGGCCCACATTCAAAGTTGTGCTTACTTCTGTGACTTCGGCACGGGGAGCACCCAGCTCTTTGACGCCGCAGACGCTCAGGCCCTGGTGTAACGGGTGCGGCATTTTGTTTCCTGAGCACTGCCTGATACATGCCTCGCACATTTGTGCTGGCCGTGCCCTGGCTGCCGCCTCAGGCTACAGGCGGAGCGACTCCTTACCTCTACATTCCTGGGCTGGCCCCTCACAGCCATTGCGTTACAAAGTAAGTGCTATTTCTTTCCTGAGACTGATTCTTCGGACTGCGGCTGCTGACGAGGATCACTGAGTGGGATTCCTTAGTGCTCTCTAAGTTTTACAGATCCCTCTGACCCTGGTCAATGATGTTGGCTAGTTGTTTCCAGCCCTCGCCCCCTTTCAAGAGCTGCTTCTTTCTAATGTCATTCTTCTCTTCCTGGAAAGAGATAAGAGATTGGAGCAGATCTTCCAAATGTAAGCACAAACGGAAGCTCCAAAAGGAGTGAGGGCTGTGGAAAACCCTGCAGACAACTGACTCTAAGCTTTTCTCAAGAAGGGGGCTACGGCTATGAAAGGCCAGCCCTGAAGAAATTGACAAGGTCCAACGGAGCTGGAAAGCTGGGAGACCACCATGCATACGTGCTCAGCATTCTCTAGTCAGCGGGATGCATGGGGTCGCACCAAGGCTGAGCTCTAGTTGGTGGCAGAAGGGCTTGGAATTTGCCATCTGCTATGCAGGCATCGGTTAGCGACCTTCCTGTGTTGACCTGTGGTCACTGAACGGGTCAAATTCGTAGTGGGTGATGTACGTCATGAGACGTGCTTGCCTCTGTACTTGGCCAATTTGGCCTTGGATTGTTCTAAATACACGAAAAGTCCATGGGGGTCGCCCCAAGGCCCGCCCCGCGAGGGGCGTGCCTGACGAGGGCCACGGCCTGTCTCCTGCAGGCGCCCGAGCAGGGCCGAGGCTGAGCATGCCGCCAAGCATGCCCGAGACTGAGCATGCTGCCAAGCATGGCCGAGCCCACGCATGGCGTCGAGCATGTCTGCTCTGTACTGGGAGTATAGTACTGTTCTGTACAAGAAATAGCGCTTCCATATTGACTGGTGGTGGGTACAGAGCAGTCGGAGGTCGGGGAGAAAATGAAGCTCGACTGGGCGAGCTTCTTCTTCTGAAGCTCTGAGAGAGGCGCAGCCTTGCTGCTGCCTGCTGCTGCACACCGCTGCTGGGCGGCTCGTTGCCGGCTCGCTGTGGACATCGTGGCGGCGTCCCGCTTGAGGCGAGTCTAGTGGCAAGTTGTTCATCGTTTCTTCTGGGCCTTGCCCCTCACAGCCATCGCCCTACACTGGAAGCGTCTTTCTGCCCAGGAGGTGAAATCGCTGCCTAGCGACGGCGCCACAGGGCAAGTCTTCCGCTGTGCTGAAGTGCTTCCTCGTCAGGTGCTTGCTGCAATTGCTGTTGTTCCGTTAAAATCGCATTGGGGTTCGTTCCCTCTTCCGAATCACTCATGCACGTATTGCGCTTTACCGTGAAGTCCTGTCCTGGTTCCAAGGACTTGAACACCTACGTGGAGAGGAAATGCAACGTCACCGCTTTGAGAATCAAGGAAGTGCTGGCAGTAGATGCTACATGGCCATGTGTGCAACTGTGGACAAATGCTTTGCCCAGCCTTAGCTAGCTAAAAGGCCACTAGCGATGTTCCGCGTATGTAGCAGCAGTGTGATCCCCAGGCGCGCTGGCTCGGGCAGATTAGTACTTTTGCTCTTATTAACATTCCCAGGTCTGTGAGCATGCAATTGCTGCTGTCAACGCTTACATGGTGTTCAGATAGGTGTAAGCAGGTTTCCCGGATCTTACCCTGGTCTTATGGCCAATAGCCTCGTGCCGGACGATACGTGCCGCCTTGGCACTCCGACTGTTGTCGTTCCTTTCGGTTCCGCCCGGCTCGTCCGGGTGGCCTCGCATGCTCCTGGCATGCTCGGACCCAGACATGCACGACGGCATGCGCGGGCTCGGCCATGCTTGGCGGCATGCTCGGCCTCAGCCTTGCTCGGCGGCATGGAGCCTGCCAGAGACAGGCCTTGGATCCCTCGTCAGGCGCCTCCTCGCGGGGGGCCTTCGGCCGGACCCCCATGCATCCCGCTGACTAGAGAATGCTGAAGCAGGTTTGGATAGTGGTCTCCAAGCCCTCAAGGTCCGTTGGACCTTGTCCGCGATATTAGGGCTGGCCTTCCACTGCCGTAGCCCCCTTCTTGAGTAATCTGAAGGCAGGCTTTCCATAGGCCCTCGCTCCTTTTGGAACTCTTTTGTTTGTGCTTACAATCGAAAGAGCTGCCTCCGTTTCTCATTCCCCCAAGGAAAGGACGAATGAGGAGACGAATAAAAGCAGCTCTTAAAAGGGGGCGAGGGCTGTAAGTCATTGAACAGGGGCAGAAAGAGCTGTAAGGCTTAGAGAGAACTCACAGATTCCTGCTCAGTGATCCTCTGAAGCAGCCGCAAGTCTGGATGATCAGTCTTGCGAAAGGAGTCGCTCCGCCTGTAGGCTTAGGCGGCAGCCAGGGCACGAGCAGCACAGATGCAATGCATGTGCCAGGCAGTGCTGCAGGAAATGAGATACCTTACCCAATTCACCGGGGCCGGAGAGCTTGCGTTGTCAAAGAGTTGGTCGCTCCCTGTGCGGAACAGAGAAGACGAACTCCATGAAGGGCCAACGTCTGTGAATGGACAGCCCCACAAAGCTCGGACAGAATCCGGAAAGGCTTGCACGGGGGTGATCGTCTCCAAGGACTGTCCATTCCTGTTCAAGGACTGTCCATTTTGCGGAGAGGAGAGTGTTGTCTTATTTTCTCTGGTCAGATTATACGACATATATCGCTCGTCCAGTGACATGCGCCCATTAAGCAGCCGCCCTGTCACAAGCCGTTAATGGCAGTCAACCTATGTGTCGAAGTTACAGAGGTAAGCACATTCGCGTATGTGGGCCATTGCAGCAAGGCCGACCCTGAACCCGTCATTCCCTACGGCCGTCAATCCCTCGTACTCCTCTTTGTATTCTGCTCTATCGATCTTCTTCCATGATGTGAGGATGCAGATGCTTGCAGCAATATCTTACTGGTCCTGAGACTATTGACACTTGTCACGTGGTATATAAGCAGGTAGCAAGAAATTCATATTGGCCGAAGAGACCATATGCATGGGCACGTGCTGGTTACAAATTCGTGTTCCATGACAAGCAGAACAAATCCTTGACATTTTTAGTCGTGGTTGCCACGCCTCACAATGTCACGATGGACATGATAGCGGTCCACAGCGTTGTTATGCGAAATATGAAAGTACTTGGAGAGTAGCCAAGGCGAGTCAAACAAGTCTAAGCAACAGGTGGTGGTAAGCGGAATTGTACACCCTAAGAATCTGGAGAAAGAGTCTAAGCCGATCTCGCAAAGAGTTGGGCAGGTAGAGAGAATGTCAACAAGAGAAGCAGTGATATCAAGTTCGGGCCAGCTACTGATGTGCAATGCCTGCAACTGCGAAGAAGCACTAAGCAAGTGGGGGGCGTGCATGTGCGGACAGGAGAGACTCCTGAGAGAGTGAAGCTTGACGCTGCTCCATGCTTCCACAAGGTGAGGAGCATCTCTTGAAGCCGAAGGAAGATCTGGAGCCGGAGGCGGATTGCCTGTACTTGTATTTGGATGTGCATTTGAACCTGCATCTGCACCTGTACCTGTATCTGGACCAGGTCTAGCAAATTCAAGCTCAAGCCCTACCAGGCAGCTACGTTTGCTGAGCATCTCCGCCAACATCTCGCTGCTCATGAGAGAGGGACACTTAGGATCCAAGCAAGAGATGCTCAAGGACGTCAGACTTGGGCACCAATCTCCGAAGGACAGGAATTGCAGCTCCGCCACGTGCTCTTCACTTGGGAGGTTCTCGATCGAGCATCTTATGGAGCGCAAGAGTGGCAGCTTGCTATTAGGAACATCGCCCGCAACGAAGCTGACTTCACCTAGCTCGAGTGCCTGCAGACTTGGGGTGCACAGCAAGAGGAATCCTAGCAGGTGTGGCCAGTTGATGGTCCAGCCCCTCAAGGTGAGCGTAGTGAGAAGTCTGATCTGGCCGCTGGGAGTGGGTGACAAGTCCAAGACTTGGCCTCGCTGGTTGTTGCCAACCTGTGGACCTTCCAGGGAGAGATTGCGCAAACGCAAGAGGTGACTACAGCAAGAGGTGATGAAGGCACCTAACACATCTGGCTCTCCGATATTCAGGGACACAGATACCAACTCCAGGTGTGCCAGACCAGGCTGCTCTCGCAGCTCGCCACGCAAGTGCTCGACCCAGAATTGGTCACTGCCCATCCTGGTGAGGAAGGGCCGCGCTGCCAGTATCTTCAGCGGCAACTCTACGGACAGCCCTGGGCACCTGAACAATTGTACACCCTGAAGCTGGCGGCACTGGGCTGCAATCGCCAAGACCCCCGAGGTTGTGACGGTGGTGATGTCTGTCAGCACGAGCATTTGGAGCTGCTGTGAATGCTCCGCCACGTGATGCAAGCCCTCGTCTGTTATCGAGGTCACACCACTTCTGTTGACATCGTTCGCAATACAGAGCTGCAGATACGTCAACTGGCTGCAGTGTGACGCGATGTTGCGCGTATCCTCGTCTGCCAGCACGTGGTGGTCCATCGTCAGGAGGCCGAAGGTCAGGGCGCTTCTGCGAACACCCTTCTGCAGCCATTGCAGCTGCAGTCTCTTCGGATTTGCATGCTTGCGGTGCAGATGGACAAGACATGACGGGCGCAGTCAGCAGAGCGGCGCAGAGGGCTGGCGCTGCCGCTCACCTCCCACACCCACCGCGCGCAGCGTCAGGCTCGTAAGCCCCGTGAGCCGAGTGATGGAGCGGACGGCCAAGCGTCCGGGGCTCTCCAGGGCCAGCTGCCGGAGGAGCGTCTTGTCCTTCAGGGCAGCGAATCCGGCCGCGCCTCCGCTCGAGTCCGCGTCTAGGCACATGTAGAGCTCGGTGAGGCGCGTGAAGGTCGCCAGGAAGGCCGGGCCCTCGCCCCGCGGGCGGAAGGCGAGGCCGAGGCGCTGGAGCGCAGGCGCGGCGGCAACCGGCGGGGGCCCGGGCGGCGGCAACGCCGAGCCGCGGAGCCTCGCAGTGCNGGCGGGCATGGCGGCGGCGGCGGCGGCGGCGGCGGCGGCGGCGGCGGCGGGGGGGTGCAAGCTCGAGACGGGAGGAACCAGGGAGGTGGCGCGCGGTGGGAGGGCCCATGCAGATCAGAAGAAGGGCTCGCCCATTGAGGATAGGGGCTGGAAGAGCCAGCCCAGAGAAGAATGAACAGAGTACCAGAAGGGGGCCAGGGGAAGCGCTAAGGAAAACAAGCACAAGAAGAAAAGATCACGAGGAGCCATGCAGCCCAAGGGGTCATTTTAGCAGAAGAAGGGCTCGCCCATTGAGGATAGGGGCTGGAAAAGAAGAAAGGGCTCGCCCATTGAGGATAGGGGCTGGAACAGCCAGCCCAAAAAAGAATGAGCAGAGTACAAGAAGCCCAAGAAGAAGGGGGCCAGGCGAAGCACTAAGGCGAAGCACTAAGAAAGAAAGAATGAACAAAGAACGAGAAGGGGGCCAGAGGAAGCCAGCCCAGAAAAGAATGAACAAAGTACGAGCCAGGGGAAGCGCTAAGAAAAACAAGCACAAGAAGAAAAGATCACGAGGAGCCTGCAGCCCAAAGAAGATGGGCTCGTCCACTGAGGATAGGGGCTGGAAAAACCAGCCCAAAAATGAATGAACAAAGTACGAGAAGGGGTCATTCTAACCCTATTCTGGCCACTCTTTTTGGCTGTCCTTTTGGGCTGGCCTTTCCCAGCCCCCACCCTCTCTGGGCGAGGAACGTCCCTCGTCTGTTGTGCGAACCTGCGAACCTTGTTAATTCTTCTGGGGCTGACCTTCACATCACAGCCCTTGCTCCTTTTTTCTTATTTCGGGAGAGCCACTCTTTGGCCCCTTCGAAACTTGTTATTACTTTTCGGGCTGGCTTTTCACAGCCCTTACATTGCCTTTTTTGGAGACGCCACTTCCTTTCCAAAAATTCGTGCGCACCGCGCGGCTTTCTCATTGGTCACTCAGGCCCCTCGAGGACTCCGCCGACACGTCATTTCCGGCCAGGCAGTCTCCAGCTGTCCAGCTGTCCCACCGCGTGAAAGCATGGCAATATGCGAATATGTGAATCGAAGAAGTGGCACTCCCAATGGGGGCAAGGGCCTGCGACAAGCCTATTTAGAAGTGGCACTCCAAATGGGGACAAGCCAGCCCGAAAAGAATTGACAAAGCCAGCCCGAAAAGAATTGACAAAGGTTCGAAGGGGCCTAGAAGCGTTGAGCAGCTACAGAAGGGGCCTGAAGATGCTAAGAATTTATGGCCCGCGCGCTGCACCTGCGTGCCCTGCGCAGACCCCTATCCTCTTCTTTGTGTGCTTTTCTTCTTAGCGCTTCCCCTGGCCCCCTTCTCGTCCTTTGTTCATTCTTTTTGGGCTGTTGTTTTACCATAGCATCCTCAGGCCCCTTTGTAGCTGCTCACCGCTCTTAGGCCCCTCTGAACCTTTGTGAATTCTTTTGGGCTGGCTTTTCGCAGCCCTTGCCCCCATTGGGAGCGCCACTTCTTCTTCTTTTTGGGGCTGGCTTTTCCAGCCCCTCTTCTCTATGGGCGAGCACTTTCTTCTATCCTCAATGGGGGAGCACTTTCTTCTTCTTCTTCAATCCGCTTGGTCGATGTCGTGGTTACGGCCCCTGTGTAGCTGCTAAACGCTTGTAGGCCCCTCCAAACCTTTGTCGGTTCTTTTTGGGCTCGCTTTTCGCAGCCCTTGCCCCCATTGGGAGTGCCACTTCTTCTTCTTTACGGAGGCATATAGAGGTCCAGCATCGACACACATCGCTGGTCACGCAATGGGCAGTGCAGAACAAAGAAAGCTACAGCACTACTCCGACTACCCACAATGTGATCAGCTCTGCCAGCTGCAGTTGACATCTTTGGCTGCTTCGGTCCTCGTTTCCTTACTCTCCTTCAGAACATAGCCAATCTAGGCTACACACGACATGCAAATGTGTTCCCGGCTGAGATGGGCTTGCCAGCTGCATATTTGTCGTTCTTGCGATGACGAATTTCGGCCTGTTTGCAGCGTGCCCAGGCTAATGCTTTGCACCAGAAAGCTGGGCGAGCTCTAGTTGGTGGTAGAAGGGCTTCGTATCTGCCATCTAGTATTCAGGCATCGATTAGCACCTTCATGAATTGACCCGTGGTTACTGAGCGGGTCAATCAGTTGTAGGGTTATGTAGGTCATTAGATGTGCTTGCCTTTGTACTCGGCCATTTGGCCTTTGTCTGTTTCACGAAATTCCCCCTATCCTCCAACGCTCCCTCGCTCATGCCGTCCACTCGTGTGCTGGCGGCTATCGCGGCTGCTTCTGGGTCGCGTCTGCATAGAAGAAGAAAGTGCTCGCCCACAGAAAATGGGGGCCAGCAAAGCCAGCCCAGAAAGAATGGACAAAGTCCAAAGCCAAAGAAAGAAGATACACACAGCTAGGCATCTAGACAATAAGACACGAATGAATGCCTCTGAATGCCTCTTTTCCAGCTTCGAGCTACTCTGACCTGATGTTGCTCACCCGCGGGTATTGAGCTTCCTGAGCTTCCGTCATGTCTATTGTCTAGATGCCTAGCTGTGTGTTTCACTTCTTTCCGGCACCTGTTGGGGCTCTTTGGATTTTGTCCATTCTTTTCGGGCTGGCTTCTGCCAGCCCCTTTGTATTTGGCCATTTGGCCTTCGTTTGTCTCAAATACACGAAATTTTGTTTTTTCTATGGGCGAGCACATACTTCCATTGGCGAACCCTTCTTCCTAAAGAGAATTTATGTATATATATGTGAAGCTTACCGTACTAAGAAAAAAACACACAGCTAGGCAGCTAGACTATAAGACACAACGAAACCACAGGAAGGAGTGCCCGCCCATAAAGAGAGGGAGCTCGCCCATTGAGGATAGGGGCTGGAAAAGCCAGCCCAAAAAACAATGAACAAAGTACGAGAAGCTCAATACCCGCGGGTGAGCAGCATCAGGTCAGAGTAGCTCGAAGCAGGAAAAGATGCATTCAGACGCGACCCAGAAGCAGCCGCGATAGCGCGGCCTGCACGCGAGTGGACGGCATGAGCGAGGGAGCGTGAGAGCGAGGTAGCACTTGTGCTTTTCACTTACCAGCACCGGGCAGGTGAAAAGAAGTGGCACTCCCAATGGAAATTTCGTGTATTTGAAACAAACGAAGGCCAAATTGCCAAGTACAAAGGCAAGCACATATAAAGACCGGCAGAGCCCTCGCTGCTGTCTCTGGCTCTGGCCAGGAGAGAGAGAAGAAAGGGCTCGCCCATTGAGGATAGGGGCTGGACAAGCCAGCCCAAAAAAGGATGAACAAAGAACGAGAAGGGGGCCAGAGGAAGCCAGAGGAAGCGCTAAGAAACCAAAGCACACAAAGAAAGAGAGGAGGCCAGGGGACCCACTTCCAGGAGCCTAGCATCTCTAAATCTGCGGCTGCTTAGCAGGGGTTACTGAGTGTTTCGTAGCTGCTTTGTTTCTTTGTGTGCTTGTTTTTCTTAGCGCTTCCCCTGGCCCCCTTCTCGTCCTTTGTTCATTCTCTTTTGGGCTGGCTTTTCCAGCCCCTATTCTCAATGGGCGAGCACTTTCTTCTTGACAGGCCAGCAGCGAAAGCCACGAGGACAACCGACCCGAAGATTAGGGAAGGAGTCGCTCCGCCTGTAGCCTGAGGCGGCAGCCAGGCCACGACCAGCACGAAGATGCGAGGCATGTGTCAGGCAAACGAGATGCCGCACCCATTACACCAGGGCCTGAGAGTCTGCGGCGTCAAAGAGTCGGTTGCTCCCTGTGCCGAAATGGAAAAGAAGAACTCCCAGGAGGGGCGAACGCTTGTGAAAGGCCAGCCCCAAAGAACATGGACAAAATTTGAAGAGGCTTGCTGGGAGGTGCTCGCTATCGAGGACTTGCTCAATGACTGTTATACAATATGTTCAATATGTTTTGCAATATGCCGCGCTTTTTACAAAGAGGGGGATGATTCGCCTCTTGGCTCTGGTCACATTCTACGACATAAATTGCTCGTCAGGTGACATGTGCCCATTGCCCAGCCGCCCCGTCACTAGCCGTTGAGGACAGTCAACCACGTATCGGAGTTACGTGAGTGACCACATCTACGAATGTGGGCCGTTGCAACAATGCTTACCACAAACCCGTCATTCTTTATGCCCATCAATTCTGCATACTCCTACTCTACTTCATCTCTCTCCATCAAATGATGTGAGGATGCAGATGTTAGTGAAGCTTGCTGCACAGTATCTTTCTGGTCCAGAGATTACAGACACCTGGGCATGTGGTATATGAGCAGATGCCAAGGAAAACATTGGTCAAAGAGACCATATGCCTGGACACGTGCTTCTCACAAATGCGTAATTCAAGACAAGCAAAGCAGTCTCTGACATCATGATCCGTGGTAGCCATCGCGGATAAATACTATATATAAGCACATATGTAGGCAAACAATGAAAATGTATTCGGAAACACCAGGGCCTGATATACACCAGGGCCTGAGAGCCTGTGGCATCATACATCTGCCTGCTTTCCGAGCCGAGATAGTAAAGAAATGAACTTCATCCCTGAGTCCCTGAGCTGGAAAAGGCCCGCTTAGAATAGAACTGACAAGATCCAGAGCGGTTTGCACTGAAGTGCTCGACTACTGTCTACCTGCAAAGAGGGGGGATAAAATGTCTCTTTCCTCCGGTCGCATTCATGACAATGTCTCGCTCGTTGAGTGCCATGTGCGCTTTAACCAGCCGCCCAGTCACAAGCCATTTTTAAGTGTCAATGGCTTACTGTAGTTACAGAGATAAGCACATCAACGATTGTCGGCCGTTGCAGCAAGGCGACCTATAACCCGCCGATCGTTTACGGCCATCAATTTCACGTTCCTATTGGTGGTCTGCTTCATCGCTCTCCTTCTACAATGCGATGATGCAAATATCAGGAAAGCTATCAGCAATATCATTCTGGTACAGAGAATACTGGCACTCGTCATGTGGTATAGAAGCAGATAGCAAAGAATACACGCTGGTCAGTGAGAGCATATAGATGGGCACGTGCTGGTCGAAAATCCGTAGTCCATGACAAGCAAAGCAGATCCTTGGACATTATGAGTCGTGGTTGCCATCACGATGGACATGGTAGATGTCCAATTGATCAGGCGAACCTTGAAAAATTCTGGAAAACGTCCAAGGTGAGTCAAACAACTCTATGCAGCACGTATTGGAAGTCTTCGAAAGCGGGACTCTACACCCTAAGAGATTGCCACAAGCACCTAGGCCGATCTCGCAAATGTTTGGGCAGGTAGAAAGTATGCCTTCAAGAAGAACAGTCCTATCTAATCCGGGGCATCAGTGCACGTGCAGTACCTGCAACTGTGAACAAGCTCTAAGCAAGTGATGCGCGTTTTGGGGTCGCATGTACAGGCAGGAGAGACTCCTAACAGAGTCAAGCTTAAGGCTGCTCCAAGCATCTGGAAGGTCAGTAGCATCTCTACATGACTCTGAATCACCTCGATGAGGATCAAGAATGTTGATCTCAAGACCAACCAGGCAGCTAAGATTGCTGAGCATCTCCACCAACATCTCGCTGTTGATGCGATGGTTGAGCCGATGAATGCCAAGGATGCTCAAGGACGTGAGACTTGGGAACCATTGGTCAAAGGACAGGAACTGCCGCTCCATGCCCCCGTAAGGGACGAGGGTCCATGCAAGGGAGCGGCATTTAAGGGAGCGCAAGAGTGGCAGCTTGTGGTGGTGAGGAACAGCGCCCTCAAGGAAGCTGACGTCAAACAGCTGGAGTTCCTGCAGACTTGGGGTGCACAGCATGAGGAACCCTAGCAGATGTCGCCACTTGATGCTCCAACTTTTCAAGGTGAGCGTAGTGAGATATCTCAACTGGCCGCTGCCACTGGGTAACAGCTCCTCGAGTTCTTGCTTTGCTGGGCCCATGCTACCATAGTCTGGACCTTCCAGGGAGAGTTCACGCAATTGCGGGCAACACGATATGAAAACACCCAACTCGTCTGGCTGTCCTTGAAATTCCAGAAACAAAGACACTACCTCCAGGTGCGCCAGACCAGGCAGCTCCCGCAACTCGTTGCGCAAGTGCTTGGCCCAGAATTGGTCACTGACCAACTTGGTGAGGAAGGGGCGTTCTGCCAATACTCTCAGCGGCAAATCTGTGGACAGCGCTCGGCAGCTGCTGAACTGTACACTGTGAAGCTGACGGCAACTGGCTGCAATCTGCCAGACCCCGGCGGCCGTGACGGAGTGGATGCTTGCCAGCTCGAGCACCTGGAGCTGCTGTGAATATTTCACCACGTGACGCAAGGCCTCGTCTGATAGTATTGAGGTCATACCATATTCACCATACTGATTCATATGAGAGATCTTCAGAGAGGTCAAGTGGCGGCAGATTGACGTGATGACGCGCAAGTCCTCGTCTGCCAGCACGTGGGCGTTGCATTGTGAGTAGGCCGAAGGTCGAGGCTCTTCTGCCAACACCCGGCATTGTCCTTTGCAGCCATTGCAGCTGCAGTCGTCTCCATCTTTGTATGCTTGCGGTGCACATGCACATCAGATAATGGCCGCCCAGATATGGACCAAACTGGCCCATGACATTCTAAGCAGTTTGCAGAAAGGGGCAGAGTGCTGGCGCTGTCGCTCACCTCCCACCCTTTCCAGTTCGTGCAGGCCCAGGCTCTCGAGCGCCGTGAGCCGATTGAGAATGCGGCCAAGCGAAAGGGGAGGAGGGAGGGCGCGGGCGAAGCCGACCGGCCAGAAGCCCGGCCAGAACCCCTCCCAGGCTGGTCTGCTGTCACGACAGGAGCCCGGGCGTCGGGTCATGTGCAGGGTCAGCCGCCGGAGGCGCCGCGTGTGCTCGAGGGCAGCGAGGTCTGCACAGCCTCCGCTCCGCTCCCTGTCCCATGCTATGTGGAGCTCGGTGAGGCCCGGGAAGGCCGCCAGGAAGCCCGGGTCCTCGCCCCGCGGGCGGTTGCCGAGGCCGAGGCGCTCGAGCGCCGGCGCGGCGGCCGCCGGCGGGGGCCCGAGCACCAGCGGCACCGTGAAATCGCTCCGCCGCGCCTCCAGCGCTAGGCCGCGGCGGGCTTTGCGCACGACGGCGC
>WELB01000204.1:43886-138742 GCA_009602725.1 Spirogloea muscicola
GCCGCCGCCGCCGCTCGGGCCCCCGGTGCGGCGGCCGCCGCGCCCGCGCTCGAGCGCCTCGGCCTCGCCAACCGCTCCCAGGGCGAGGATTCGGGCTTCCTGGCGGCCTTCCCGGGCCTCACCAAGCTCCACATGGTTCTAGACGGGAACTCGAGCGGAGGCGCTGCAGGCCTGGCTGCCCTCGAGCACACGCCGCTCCTCCGGTGGCTGACCCTGCGGGACTCCAATTGCGCGGCTGCGGCCGTCCGTTAGCAGCCTCAATCGGCTCACGGCGCTCGAGAGCCTGGCCCTGCACAGGTTGAAGGTGGGAGGTGAGCGCCGGTGCCAGCCCTCTGCGTCGCTCTGCTGACTGCGCGGCCTCTATCGCATGCGCATTTGCCATAGCACACGTACAAAGCATGAAGAAGACTGCAGCTGGCATGGCTGCAGAAGGGGGATGCCGGGTGTTGACAGAAGAGCCTTGACCTTCGGCCTTCTGACGATGCATCACCACGTGCTGGCAGACGAGGACATGCGCATTATCACGTCACTCTGCCGCGGTTTGACGTATGTGGAGCTCTCTCATTTGAAGAGGTATGGCAAACGTGGTGAGACCTCATTTCTATCAGACGAGGGCCTGCGTCACGTTGCGGGACACTTACAGCAGCTTCGGGTGCTCGAGTTGGCAAGCATCAGCAACATCACGGCCGCTGGAGTCTTGCAGATTGCGGCCAGTTGCAGCCAACTTCAGAGTGTACTGTCGAAAGGACAAGTCTCACGTCCTTGAGCATCCTTGTAGATCCCGGTTGCGCTTTTCTTTCATCAACAGCGAGATGTTGGTTGAGATGCTCAGCAAGTTTAGCTGCCTGGTTGGTCTTGAGCTCGAAGTTCCTGATCCTGATCCAGATTATTGGCCTTTGGCTTCGAGATTACCTCTACCTAGAGATGCCCCTGACCTTTCGGATGCATGGAGCGGCTTTAAAGCTTGACTCTGTCAGGAGTCTCTCCTGCCACCAAATGCACGCCGGAAACGTGCATCACTTGGTTAGCGCTTGTTCACAGTTGCAGGCACTGCACGTGCAGAGATGCCCCAGATTCGATTTGACTGTTTATTCTTCATGACATACTCTATACCTGCCCAAACATCTGCGAGATCGGCCTAGATGCCTATAGCTATTCCTTAGGGTGTAGAGTCCCGCTTACAAGGACCTCCCACTCGTGCTGCTTAGAGAAGCTTGACTCACCTTGGAAACTTTCCCAGGTTTTTCATGGTTCGCCAAATTACTTGGACATCTGTCATAACCATCGTAATGAACCACGAGTCATGATGTCAAGGACTTGCTTTGCTTGTCATGGCCTACGGATTTGTGACCAGCACATGTCCATGCTTATGCTCTCAATGACCAGCAAGTATTCCGTGCTCTCTGTTTCAAAACCACATGACAAGTGCCAGTGTTCTCTGGCCCATGATGATGTTGCTGCAAGCTTTATTGACATTTGCATCCTCACATCGTAGAAGGAGACCGATGAAGCAGGTTACAGATAGGAACGTGAGTATTGATGGCCGCAAAAGACTGACGGGTTCAGGGTCGGCCTTGCTGCAACGGCCCACAGTAGATGTGCTTACTGAAAGTCCTTCTGCTCTGGCTGCTCTTTATGTTGCTCCCGTCGTTCACGTTCAGTAGCCACCACTCATCTTGTCTCCTTAACTTAAGAGTCCTCCATTGGCACGACTGCCCTTCTCCGGAGGACCAGCAGACCGCCCTCATCTCGGCGGTACAGACACAGATCCGCTCATGGTAATACACGGAGTTCAGCCTGGTAGTGAGAATCATTACAGAGTAGCAAAGCTCCGCCTGGTCGTACACAAGACCGGCAACACACATATTCGCCTGGCCACAAACAGAGCCAGCGAGCACACAGCTCCGCCTGGCTGCACACGAAGCTGGCGAGCACATAGCTCCACCTGGCCGCACACGGGGCCGCACCCTTAGTGGGTGGCAGCCATAGCTAGGGGGCACACAGCAGCCCGATCGGTCACACAGACAGCACAGGCTCCGCCTGGCCGCACACAGAGCCGCACCCTCTGTCGGTGAAGCCATGGATAGGGCGCGCAGAGCGATCGCCCAGCAGTCAGCCCGATGTGCCGGGGCCTCCCTTATCCAGGAAAGCTCTCACGGGCCAATAGACTGGGTAGGTGGTCACCCACTCCCTGCCCTCTGGTTCACAGAATTCTACAGTGAACACTTAATTGTATTCAGCTTCATTCATGAAATTACATTCATCACTTACCTCTGTCACTCCAACAAGCCAATTGTAATTTGCGACTTGTGACTGGGCGGCCGGGTCACTCCATGAACATTATATACTTATGACTGCGACCGGAGGAAACATTCTTATCCCCTCTCTCCGCGAGTAGACAGTATCTGAAAGCGAGCACTCAGTGCAAACCCCTCAAATATTGTCAATGCATCTGGGCTGGCCTTTTGCAGCTCAACCTTTCAAGGAAGAAGTAATCTCCCCTCTCATCTTGGCACGGGGAGCAGGCAGGTTTTGACGCCACAGGCTCTCGGGCCCTGGTTAGTCGAATATGCATTTTATTCATGCAGCATTGCCTGGCACATGCCTTCTGCTTGTGCTCATCGTGCCCTGGCTGCCGCCTCAGGCCCTGGGCAGGCCGACTCCTCTTCCTGAAACTGAATTTCAGGCTTGCATCTGCAGACTAGAATAACTGAGCAGGAGTCCTTAGTGGTCTCTATGCTGTCCAGCTCTTCCCGACCTTGTTCACATGTTTGTGGGTTAGCTTTTGACAGCCCTTGGCCGCTTACAAGAGCTGCTTCATTATTTGATCCCCTTTTAGAAAGATACAGGTAAGGGGGTAAGGTAAGCTCATTGAATGAAAGCTTCAACATTGAATTGGAGTGTCTAATTAGTTATGGAGTGCCTGAGTGGGCCATAAGAAGTAAGGCAAGCACATTGACAGATGTACACCACCTGCTGCTAAGCTGACCCTCTCAGTAACCACGAGTCAGCACGTAGAGGTCACTAACTGATGCCCGAATACCGGACGGCACTCTAAGAGGCCCTTGAGGTACGTGATTCCTGGTCTGCTTTAGCGCTTTCCCTGGCCCCTTCAAACTTTGTTGATTCTCTTCTCTGTGCTGGCCTCTCCCAGCCACCGCCCTTTCCTGGAAGCGTCTTCCTTCTGCCAGCAGCTAAGACTCGACCAGTTGGTGCAAAGCATGAGTGTAACGTTCCCCTCCGTTTGGGAGTGCCAAGTGAGCCGGTAAATTTACATGATCGTATCTGCTGTTTGGAGTCTCAAACGGTGCCGGTGGTCTTGTTTGAGAGTCCGAAACGGTGCGGGTAGTTTGCTACACCCCGTGTAGCTAAGTGAGAGAAGGCGCGCGGTGCGCATGAAATTGCCCGGGCAAGCACATGCATATCTGACAAGCTATACTGAGGAGCCGAACCACCACCACGGAAGCCACTAGCCTGGGCTAATGCACGACCAGCACGCTGGTGAATCGCGAGTGCTTGGGAGCGCTGCAGATGATAGCCTCATCCTATAGCATGCACGATGGCTTGTGGGACGCTAGAATGGCCTAAGCTACCCGCCCGACTACGTCGGCGGGCATCAACACGCAGTGCCAGGCGATAGAGGAGGGCAGACCACTTCGCTCCATAGCCGCCGTATATGTCCATGGCGCATGGGAAGAAGTGGTCGCCCCGGGGGTGGTCGTTATAGTGCCTCTCCTTCTTCCTCTAAGTACGGTCTGAAGCCCCGGGCTTCGTACCGCACGTGCACGCGGCATCGTCCGCTAGTCGTGTTGTCGGAGAGGCGCTGCTTCGCTCGCGCGCGGCATTGTCGGTTGTCGTGCTCCCTCCTACAAATGCTGCTGCTTCGCGTGCGGCATCGTCCGGGAAATTCTATCTATCCGCCAGGCGCTGCTTCGCTCGCGCGCGGGAGCGTCTGGCAGTTTCGTCGTGTTCCCTGGAGTCGAGCTCCAACCGCCAGACGCTGCTTCGCGTCTGGCAGATCCGTCGATTCCCCTTGTCAGGCCCGCCCCTCTGGGGGAGGAACCTTGGGGCGACCCTCGTCACAACTCTTGGGGAGGGGTTGGCAGGGGGAACGCTATCAGTAGTAGGCCGCGGCCAGACTCCTCAGTCGGCCCCGTGACGCCAAGAGAGAAGAAGGGCTCGCCTATTGAGGATAGGGGCTGGAAAAGCCAGCCCAAAAAAGAATGAACAAAGTACGAGAAGGGGGCCAGAGGAAGCGCTAAGAAAAAGGAGAGGCACAGCCCCGCTGCTGCCTGCTGCCGCAGTCGCCGCCACAGCTCTGCTGCTGCAGCCTGCTCCTCAGCTCGTCGCCGCAGCTCGTTGCTGCGGGCCTCGTCGGCTCTTCGTGAATATATGGCTACGCCCCATGTGGGACAGCTACTGACCCTTGGTAGAAACCGCCTTTGGGCGCTGCCACGGGGTAAGACTCCGGCTGCGCTATGTGCGCGTGTGTATGTTGGCGTTCTCCTCTTAGAGTTGTCTGCTAGCTAAACACCCTATGTGTAAAGACTTTGACCTTTAAGAGCACAGTTAGGGGTCAGTGAGTCGCTCGGCTTTTGAGACGAACTCGCGCTGCGGAGCACCACGTGTTTCACTCAGCGGAAGTCTTGCCCTGAGGCGCTGCCGACAGGCAGCAACTCATCCCTCTCAGGTACGGGCCAGCGACTGTCCTCAAAGCAGCAGTCACAGTCTTAGTCACAGGGAGCCGATGAAGGTCCATGACGACGGGCTGCGGCGACGGGCTGCAGAAGCAGGCAGCAGCAGGGCTGCGTCGGCGGGCTGCGGCATCAGGCAGCAGCAGAGCTGCGCCTCTCTCTCGCGGGCTTCACTAAAGTTGACCGGGTGTCCCGAGTCTGGTCTCAGCCCTACTTATCGTGCTTCATGTGCCACCCTTTCCAGGGGTCTCTGGGAGGCTCGTCTCAAGGCCCACCATCGAGAAGGCGGGCACGACAAGCGGATACTAGTGCGAGGGCAGGCCACGCAGCTTCCCTTCTGGAAGCGGCGGCCGTCCTGCGGCGCGGCGCCGCCTTGCGGCGCCTCTCTGCGCGTCGCAGGCGCGTCGCGGCGTCGTAGGCGCGCCACACGTGTCTTGGCAGCCGGTACGAGGACCCGCCGAGGAGCTCCTCTTCGGGAGCCCAAGATGCGCCGCCTCTTCTAGAGCCGGCGCGCCTGCACGTCACATCGTCAGCAGGCATGTCACACCGCGCGTCACCTCGCGCATTGCACGTGCGTCGCACGCGCAGTCGCGTGCGCGTCAGTGGTTACCCGTTAGCTTAACTCGCAGTCAAGCCTCCCGTAACGGCGGGAACGTTACACAGCATATAGGCGCAGCGGAAGACAGGCCCTGTGGCGCCGCCGGCCGGCGGCGACTGCACCTCCTGGGCGCGAGACGGCGGCTGTTCCCCAAGGGGCGCAGCCACGGACTCCCGCAGCAAGCCCCGCAGCAGCCAGGCTGCTCTTGAGCTTCACCCGTCCACAATGCTGTCGGGTCTGAGCCCAAGGCTCGTAGTGCTTTCCCCGTGCCACCCCCCCAGAGGTGTGAGCGGGTTGCCCCATGGCCTGCCTTTCGGCGGGCCAAAGATCCCCCCTTGAACGGGTGGATCCTTGCAAACGGTGTTTTTAGGACGGGCGGGGCCCGCACCTGAGCGGGCCACTTGCCCGGCCAGCCAGCCCGCCACCTTGCGGGCCACTTGCCGTCAAACGGCAAGCCGTCGTGTAACGCTAACAGCACCGTGTAACTTAGCCAAACGCCTGGATCGTTACGGTGCGCGTGTGTATGTTGGCGTTCTCTTCTTGGGGTGTTCTCTTGAACACCCTATGTGCGAACCCCGAACAGGACGTTCTGACCCTAACTGTGTGTATAAGGATAGGATCGTTACATTGGTATTAGAGGAGTTCTTGCATCTAGCCATTGACGAAAAAGTTGTGTTCTTCGGTTGGTAGTGCAAGGATCCTTCTGTATTCAGGACTAATTTCCTCTGTAAGCGTGAAAATTTTCCCAGTCTGTACGTGGAGCCCGTCATCAGCGAAGCGGCGAGTGTGCAGCCCTTTCGCCTGTGACATCCACGCACCGGGCCTATCAGAGGCCAAGTGGCTCTTATTCCCGGGGCCAATCTTCATTGCCTGGTTAGTATTCGCCTGCGTAACTACCTGTGCCCGGTGGGTAGCTGGCTATGACGCACGGATTGCAAACCGGCCGCAGATGGGGGCAGTCTGACTGTTGTCTAGGCGCTGGTCTGTACTCTCGCCTGATGCCCTCCGTCAGTCTGCTTTTACAGCTTTGCTATTTGTAAATATGGTTCTGGCGGGCTATGTAGAGAACTCGCCCTACACGCAATTAGGGTGAGCAGTCCTTTGCGCTCGTCTGTAGGGGGTTTAGGGACTACCCACTACACAGGAAAGCACTAGCGCATCGGCGCAGCGGAAGACAGGCCCTGTGGCGCCGCCATCCGGCGGCGACTCCACCTCCTGGGCGCAGCCGGCGCAGCAGGCCCCGCAGCAGAGTGCGGCGGCGGCTGCGGCGGCGAGCAGCGAAAGGCTGCTCCTGGGCTTCCCCGCTTCGAACTCCTCTCGAGCCTCAGCCCCAAGGCTCCTCGTGCTTCTCCGTGCCACCTCCCCTCCAGGGGTGTGAGCGGGTCGCCCCATGGCCCGCCTTCGGCCGAGCTTTGGCGGCGGCCTCCGGCTTCCGTCAGGGTGACGTATTTCCGCCGGCTAGCTACTCCGACTTGCATCTCCTGACTAGAGGTTACTGAGCGTCCCCTGGCTGATGTCTTAGTCCCCGTCCTTCGCACGCCGGCTCCTTCAGACCTTGTCCATTCCTTTGGGCTGGTCTCTTCCAGCCACCAGTCAATCTGGCCGCGCTTTCTTCTTCGGCAGGCCATAGATCCTCCCTTGAACGGTTGGATCCTGGCGAGGGGTATTTTAGGACGGGCGGGGCCCGCCTCTGGGCGGGCCACTTGCCCGGCCAGCCAGCCCGCCACCTGTGGGGCCACTTGGCCCAAATAGTCGGCCATGTAACAATAACAGAAGAGCCGTGTGGCTTAGCCAAACGGCTGATCCATTACAGGCTACCATGTTCTTTTGCTTTGCTTGCCTGGTGCACCGGCCTTGCTCAGTAACACTGTGGTAATATTGTTTCAGGAGATATGTCTCATGCCTGCCACTGACTTGATCCCTCAGTGTGTTGGCAAAGGCATGGAGCGGCTGACTCGAAAGCGCCACCTAGTCCCCCTCTGCCATTGGCTTCCGTAGCGGCTCTCCGGCTCCCCAAGTTAGCTTGTCGGATTTGTCTGTGCTCACCCCGTGGGAACTTATTCACCCTTTTCCCAAGGTACCTTAGCTTAGGGCTCCGATTTAGGTCGCCTTGTTTGATTTTGCATTAGATTCTGCCTGAACTATTGATTGGCTTGAATTGGCCTCCGTTTCTCTTCATGCGCACCGCGCGCCTTCCCCTCTGACGGCTATCAAAACTGCGACGGTCAAGGAAGTGGTCTGATGAGCTCTGGAGGCTCTAATCGCCATATCTGGATCGTCCGACTTCAAGGAGGCGCAGCATGTTGTGAGCTTGATGGAGCTATGAGGCTGCTGGTTCAAGGGGACCTGCTAGCAACCCCCGTGTGGGGAGATGCTGTAACGTCCCCACCCGTTACGTACCGTTTAACTTGGGTTAAATGCGTGATAACGGCGCGCGGCCCCAGTACCGTTGGCGTGCAACACGTGGGCGAAGCCCGACAGTGACACGCGTCGCACCGCGGCTCACCGGAGCTGCCGCCGCGGGGCCGCCGGGCTGACGGCGGCATGGCCGCCGGGCCGCCGGGGCGCCGGCGTCATAATTGCCGCATGGTCGCCGGGCTGCCAGCGGCATGGCCGCCGCTTTTGCCCGGCCCGTAGTGACATGCCTGTGATGCGTGTGGCGCTGTGACGTGCCTGGCGGCGCCGCGCCGCGCAGGGCGGCACCACACCGCGCAGGGTGGCGCCACCGCCCTCACGATCGTATCCCCCTTGTCGGGCCCGCCTTCTCGAAGGTGGGCGTTGAGGCGAGCCTCCCAGAGACCCCTGAGGAGGGTGGCACATGAAGCACTATAAGTAGGGCTGAGACCAGCCTCAGGGCACCGGTCGAAGTCGAGCTGCGGCAGCAGGCGGCAGCAGGGCTACGCGCCACTCTCTGGCGTGGGCTTCGCGTCCACGCAGGCCTGCTGCTGTCTGCTGCTGCAGCCCGACGTCGCAACCCGTCCCTGCGGATCTCCATCGGCTCTTTTGAAGGTAGACTGTGGCTGCTCCCTTTGGAGACGGTTGCTGGCCCGTACCGAGAGGTGAGTCGCCGCCTGTCGGCGGCGCCTCATGGCAAGGTATCCCGCTGCGTGTGAATGTGGTGCTTTCCTGTGCTGGAAGTTTCGTCTCAAAACCCCAACAACCGAATACAATCAGGACGTTCTGACCCTTGACTCTCTGTGAAGGGCTCAGAACGTTTCAGATGCTATGAGGCGTGCAAACTGCTCGCCCATGCTGTGGGGCGAGCAATGCCTGCTTCTTATTCTAGGCGAAGTGTATGGTGCTGCCGGAGCTACGGTTGGGCTGTGCCCAACTGTCTCCACTTGCTGCACCCGTAGTCACGACTGGGGTGTGTCCAGCCGTCTCTACCAGCCAAGTCTACCTGTTACTGTTGTTGCCGGAGTCTCGACATGTGCCCAGTCGTCTTCACCTGCAATGTGGGCTAGGACGGCAAACAGGAGCAGCCTCAACACCTGGCTCTGAGATAGTGGTATGGCTTGCTTGTACTGCAATCCCTCCACATCCCGCGTAAGGATTGTGACCACTCCTCTGATTTGGACCCTGCCTAGTGGCAGCCTCCGGTGAAGAAGTCCAGCCCGGGAAATAACATAAATTAGGAACTTATTCCAAGCTCGTTGACTATCTGTACAGAATATTATTTACATGACCAGTACCTGGGGGGCAACAATTGGCTTGTGTGCCACTGCGCCCTGGGCGTTGAATGATTTGTTCGTTCTCGCCGCTTTGGGTATTGGTCGCTTGTGTACGTGCCACTACAAGCCACGACATGCACTGTACATCAGCCATCAGCTGTGCTGCTGTGTAACAGGAGCTGGCCGGTACACAATTTGTATAGTGTGTGAGACATGGGCCCTGGTGTGGTACAACCCGATCTAAGCTGGCCTGATAATGGCCATGTGCCCATGGAACTCGTGGACTTCGTCGTGAGATCGTATTATGTAATTCCTCGGCTTGGGTGGTCACTGCTTTGGCACTCGCCCTGCCGTACCTCAGGTGTTGGCGGCTGGTACGCCTTCACCCTGGTTTGTGCTGAGTCACACTCCAATAATGGCAGTATGGTGCTTCGCACTCAGTGAGATGAGGATGCAGATGGCTGTCCGCCATCCTCATTGACCTCAAGGCCTTCATGGCCCTTGTCAGTAGTACTCGGTGTACCTACTTCCAGTAAAAGTCCTTGGCTATCTGCAGCTCTTGTTGATGTGATATCAGCTGCGGGTTGAATAAGCCTGCACAGCCTGTTACGTCCCCCCGTTTGAAAGAGCCGAACGGTCCCTGTAGCGGCTTCACGCGCGGCTTCACGCGCGCCACATGCCAGTCACGCGCTTCACGCGCCAGTCACGCGCGGCACGCGCCAGTCACGTGCGGCACGCGCCAGTCCCCAGAGGACTCGTAATCATTCGTCAGGCTCGCGCCACGCGAGCCCGCACCTTGCGCGTCACGCGCCAGTCGTATTTTATTGTGCGGGTCCGCCCCTCCGGGGGCCGGACCTTGGGGCTACCCTCGTCACACCCTCCGGGGAGGGTGGCAGGTGGAACGCTGTAAGTAGTAGGCCGAGGCCAGACTTTTCAGTCGGACAAGTGACGCCCAGAGAGAGGCATAGCCCTGCTTGCATGCTGCCGCAGCAGCCGCCACAGCCCTGCTGCTGCCGTCTGCTGCCCAGCCCGTCGCCGCGGACATCGCCGGCTCTCCGTAAGTGCCACTGTTGCGCTCTATCTGGGGCCAGCTACTAATCGCAGACCCTCTGTAGAGTCGCCGCCTTCTGGCGGCGCCACCGGGTAAGAGTTCCGCTGTGCTATGATATGCACTTGAGTGCACCGTGTGCGTTGGCGCTCCACTATGTAGGGGGGTAGTTCCTGGACCCCCCTATGTAATGTTCCCTCCGTTTTGAGAGTGCTAACGGTGCCGGTAACCTTACATGATCGTATCGTATCTACCGTTTGGGAAGTCCCAAACGGTGCGGGTAGTCTGCTACACCCCGTGTAGCTAAGTACGGTCCGAAACCCCGGGCTTTGGACCGCGCGGCATCGTCCGCTAGTCGTACTGTCCGAGAGGCGCTGCTTCGCTCGCGCGCGGCATCGTCCGGGAGTTGTCTCCATCCGCCAGGCGCTGCTTCGCTCGCGCGCGGCAGCGTCCGGCAGATCCGTCTATATCCTTGTCAGGCCCGCCCCTCCGGGGGAGGACCTTGGGGCAGCCCTCGTCACACCCTCAGGGGAGGGGTGGCAGATGGAACGCTTATCAGTAGTAGGCAGAGGCCAGACTGCTCAGTCGGACCCGTGACGCCAAGAGAGGCACAGCCCTGCTGCTGCCTGCTGCCGCAGCTGCCGCCACGGCTCTGCTGCTGCCGCCTGCTGCCCAGCCCGTCGCTGCAGCTCGTCGCTGCGGGCCTCGCCGGCTCTCCGTAAGTACCATGGCCGCGCCCCTTGCGGGGACAGCTGCTGACCCTCGGTGAGTCGCCGCCTTCCGGCGGTGCCTCAGGGTAAGACTTCCGCTGCGCTCTGTGCGCGTATGTGTGCGCTGTGTGCGCTGGCGTTCCACTCTGTAAGGGGGTTGTCTCCAAAACACCCTATGTCCGAAACCCAAACAGGACATTCTGACCCTAACTGTGTTATTAGGAACAGAGATGTCACACCCTAGGTCCGAACCCAATAAGGACGTACTATCCCCTAACTGCGTGTATAGGGATGAGGACGTCACAGAGCCAGACTTAGCAAATATTGTCAACGCCCTCTGCAGCCCTGCTTGGTCAAGTCTTCGCCGGTATACCCTCTGTATTGGCCACATGTCATCCACACTTGGCGGGCAATGGACAAGACCATGTCCCAGCGTCCTGCCCGAGTGGCCTGTGAAGTTGGCCACATAGCTGGGTAGCGAAGCTTAGACCATCAGTCCAGCTAAGTGCTGAGTATCCCTGTGCACTCGTAGCGGCAAGCTGCCGGCATT
Organism: Spirogloea muscicola; assembly: GCA_009602725.1. Classification (NCBI taxonomy): domain Eukaryota; kingdom Viridiplantae; phylum Streptophyta; class Zygnematophyceae; order Spirogloeales; family Spirogloeaceae; genus Spirogloea; species Spirogloea muscicola. Next base: position 55,158 of record WELB01000204.1, read on the forward strand.
ACATGCCTGCAGCTGGCTAGTGCATCAGAGACTCTGAATGAGTGCTCGTATCCCCCTTTGAATGTCGAATATTGGCGTCAATTGGATGCTTTGACCAGCACCTTTGCACTCTGCACCCAACAAGTCGTCGAAGAAGTAACTTCACACGCAACCACCTTTGGCTGTGTATCTGCTTCTGATGATGAGTAATGAGTCTTCCCCTCACTCTGCAGTACGTGTGGTACCCTCACCTGGTGCGGCTCTTGACTAACGAATTGGTTGGATGCATTCCCCGTGCTCTGCTGGACGGGTGCCTTTTCATTCTGAGTGGCTTATTGAAATCCGGCGCTCTGTTGCCGTACTGCCCTCTGAGTCGACACAGAGGAGAGTACTCACAAGTGTCGAGAGATGCACTTCCAAGTGGCGAATTGCTATAGTACGGGCATAGTGAGCCCCCTCAGTCGCCGTAGGTGCACTTATCTGCTTCCTTGAGAAGCACTGTGGTAGTCATCGGATGTGCATCCAGCATCGAGCTAACAAAGCTCACTGTCAAGGACCGGGTAACCTTTGCCTGTCATTGATTAATCATCTGTCTTGGGGGAGCAAGTGGGTTTTGCTTCCTCGATTTGTGAAGGGCTTATCACCAACTTTGCATCACGCCTGGGGAACTCCGGAATTGGCTGCTTGTACGCCGCTCGGACACTTCCAGCCCAAGGTGCTCGGCTTTGGTTTGACCGAAGCACCTGCCATTTGTCAGGCTGTGACAATGGGAGTCTTTGGCCCCCATCGGATGACACTTTGCTGGTATCCTTGGCTGATATACTGATCTTCGTAAAACACCCGAGGATCACGTATTGCACCTGCAGTGTGTGCTGCGCTTGCGACGTGGAACACACTAGTATGCCAAGTGTTTGTAACCAGTAGTAGGGCACGTTGTGGGCGGGTTCGCGTCAACCCCAGAGGTAGTAAAGTCATGCTGCATCTATATGCAGAGACTGACGTAAAGGACTGGCTAAGGGCCACGGAATGTGCCACAGTTGCCCTCCTTTTGGGAGTCGCACTGTACACCCGGTGCTATCGGGATTCCTGCAAGGACACGGAAGTGGCTCTCCTCTTATGAAGCTCACTCGTAAGGACGTACCCTGGGGTGGACGTCCAAAATGCCTGCGGGCAATCTCTTGGATTCTCGTATCCCCTTGTCAGGCACGCCCCTCCGGGGGAGGATTTTGGGCGACCCTCGTCACACCCTCTGGGGAGGGGTGTGCAGGGGGGGCGCTATCAGTAGTAGGCCGAGGCCAGACTCCTCAGTCGAATCCGTGACGCCAAGATAGGCACAGCCCCGCTGCTGCCTGCTGCCGCAGCCGCCGCCACAGCTCTGCTGGCGCCGCCTGCTGCCCAGCCCGTCGCTGCAGCTCGTCGCTGCGGGCCTCGCCGGCTCTCTGTGAATATATGGCTGCACTTCATGTGGGACAGCTACTGACCCTCGATGAATTCGCCGTGTTTGGGCGGTGCCTCAGGATTAGACTTCTGCTGCATTGTGTGCGCGTAAGTATGCGCTTTATGCGCTGGCATTCTCCTGTAAGAGGGTTGTCTCCAAAACACCCTATGTTCGAATGCCAAACAGGACGTTCTGACCCGAAATCATAGGGATAGGAACGTTCGTTACCTTCCGGCTCTGGCCGGTCCTGCACTGCAGTTGGTCCTGTATCCTCCTGTGTAAAATGCAAGCGCAAAATTGCTCGTTTCCATTGTCCCTTCTTGGCGCGTCTTCCCTGACCGCTACTTCGCGCAAAGGACACCGCGCCCTCCGCTTGCCAGGCCGTCTAACACGAATGACAGATAACGTTGCATTTGGTCACCACATTGTACTTAGCCTGCTCATGCAGGGAATGGTTTCTTGGCTGGCTCTCCTGCTCCTGGCCTCTATCAGCCTGCGCATGCAGCGCCAGCAACCTTGGCTGGCTCTCCTGCTCCTTGTCCAGCAGCCCGCCTTCCTCCCGAAAATCTTCAGATGATCAGCTTAGCTCCTCCCCTACTCCTGAGGCTGAGAAGTTGTCGTACGCATCACAGCCCTCTGCGGGGCCAGCCGGCTAGCAGTAGGCCACCAGCTTCGTCCACGCTTCCGCAGCGCTTGTAGATGGCAAGATCTGCGTCAGGTGGTGCTGGTCCAGGCTGTTCTCGATGAGTTCCTAATGTACGCCAAGACCACAGCGTCCCGCTCCTCCTACTCCTGGCGGGCTTTGACGGCTGCCGGCGGCCCAGGCATCTCCTCCTAATGACGCAAAGGCAATACGCCCCGCCCCGCAGCGTCACCTCCATCTTGCACGGCCACGTTCGCCAATCCTGTTCCTTGCTTGAATGTCTCGGTGCCACCTATCAGTCCTCTGATGACATGTTGCGCAGACGCCAATGCCATGGCGTTACCAGCGGCGGCGGCAGCTGCGGCGACTGAGGCGGCGACGACTGAGCGACTGGACTAGGCGGGTTCGAAGATTGAGGTGTGCAAGGGCTGTCTTATGACCCAGCCCAGACCGCGTGACGCGCGTGACTCCAGCGGACACCACGTGGGGGGGGGCTTGAGCTGGATCACCCAGGCCGGCAGATGAGCTGGTGACCTGGCAGCCTGCGTGGGGGCCCTATGCCATCCATCCAAGCCGGCATCACCCAAATTCTGACTTCAAAGCCCCATGTAGCATCGGTCCTTGAAGGGCAGTTTAAAGTCGAATGCATCCTTATTGGGATTGAGTGCTTGGTGATTTCGTGGCAACCACCCGCCACGAGGAAGCACTTCGACACAGCGGAAGACTTGCCCTGTAGTGCTGCCGCTAGGCAGCAGCTCCACCTCCCGGGCACGCGCTGAAGACTTGCCTCCAGCGGGACGCCGCCAAGGTCTTTTAGCGAGCCGGCAAGGAGCCTCGCGGGGCAGCGATCTACAGCAGCAGGCAGCCGCTGGGCTGCGTCTCTCTCCGAGCTTCAAAGCTTCACTGGTCTGTCTCTACTGCTTGCTGTGGTACTTCTCTGTGCCACCCTCCCTCCAGGGTGCATGGGCGTCGCCTCAAGGCTCGCCCGCGAGGAGCGTGCCTGACGAGGTAATCATGAGCTGTCTCCAGCAGGCGCCTTGGCACCGAGCATGGCCGCTGCAGGGCATGCCGCCAGGCAAAGCCGGAGCCGGGCATGGCCGAGCATGGCCGTGACCGGACATGCCGCCCGGGGCGTCCGGGCCCACGCATGCCGCCGAGCATGTCTGCCGAGCATGACGGGAGCATGCGAGGCCATTCGGACGAAGCTGGACGGAACGACAACAGCACGAGTGCTAGGGCGGTTAACACGACGGCACGGAGCTTGATAGCAAAAGAACACCATGTACATGTTAACAACACACCATTAAGCGCTCACAAACCTGGAACCTTTACACCCCCCAGACCTCGTCTACCGCTGTCCGTGATGAGCCTCACACAGCGCTACGCACCTTCACATAAAACAACCAGGCCTAGACCATGAGCTTACATAGTACAGTCTTTCCAACATGGGCTCACCTAGTCAACAGCCACACTCCAGTATAGTCCCAATTCATTAAGAAGAGCGCTTCAATGTGCCCACCTTCCAGCAGGATGTGAGGTAGGCAGCCCAAGGCGCAAACCATGAGGGGCGGGCCCTGACACGTCTACACAATTAGCACCTGAATGTTCGCTTAAGGTCATCAAGGAGAACGGAGGGCCAAGATCATATTTGAAGGTCAGGTAGGTTGCCGTGGGACGTGCCACACGCGTCACCAAAACAACGTCGGTCCAAGCATCTACAGAAGTGTCAGCACGTCAAGGTCGACGGCCTCAGATGCGCGGGAAGACTCACAAGTGGACAGCTGGTCTGCGCCAAGATACGACACATAGGCTAGGCATCTTTATGTTGGAGAAAATGCCCTACGGTTTCAAGCCAAGATGCTGGCCCTCGCTATGCTTGTCTGCTGTGGCCACCGTCGTGGTCAGTACAAAGAAGCGATCCATACCGCTGTTACTTGCACAAGGGCTTGTGGCCAAAGACTTTGGAGCTTTGTGTTCCCACCCAATGGCTGTCATTTGTTGGCGGAGCTCCCTTCCCGATGGGTCAGAGCCTGATGAATTGACGCCAGTAGCATTAAAATATATGACAAATTTTACTATTAGGCAAGGTAAGCATGTACACTTTGCGCCCTCCCCCGATGCAGAGTCCTTCTCATGGACAAGCTTGCACACGGTCGCTTACATGAAAGAGCTCGTGCTTGATGCCACTGATTGGTGCCCTTGCTTCTCTCAGGACCAATTCTTGCTGTGGTAATATAACGACGTTTCCTACTTAATTCCACGCAAAGCAGCATTTGACTCGGCGTCAATCTCGGTGGGCTGAGTGTATGGCATTGTTCCATATCTAGTGGATTACCGCCCTGGACTTTTAAATGTTGCCGACCCAGTGAGCGCAACAGTCGAGGGGCTGATGTCTTGGCTACCTTAATTGCTTCAGGAATGCGGGCCGGACGGCTGCGGCCGACTCGTCAGGTGGCAACCCACGGACGACCTCTCTGAGTGCTGTACCTGCGTAACAGTGAGCCAACGACTAAGGTATGCTGAGGCAGCCTGTGATGTCCTGATCTGTAGTGACCCGACTCTTGTACACAGGCAATTAGGCGGTCAAGTCCTGTTCGGATGCAGCAATTCAGGAGCAAACCCCTACACACGTGATGCACCCGCGCAGTAGCGCGCAGCGGAAGTCTTGCCCTGTGGGCACCGCCGTCAGGCGGCGTCTCCAACTCCCGGGCACCCGCCCGCAGCTGTGGCCCGTCAAGTACCGGCCACAGACGCCTCGCAGCGAGCCGGCAGCGTCCTGCCGGCGACAGGCTGCATGCATGTAAGGAATCTCGCCCTGAACACGCAGTTAGAGAGAGAGAGTCCTTATTGTATTCGAGCATAGGGGGTTTAGGGGCCAACCCACTACACAAGGAAGCACTAGCGCATAGCGCAGCGGAAGACAGGCCGTGTAGTGAATCTCGGCCTGAACACGCAGTTAGAGGGAGAGAGTCCTTATTGAGTTCGAACATAGTGGGTTTAGGAGCCAACCCACTACACCAGGAAGCACTAGCGCAATGCGCAGCGGACGACAGGCCCTGTGGCGCCGCCGTTGGTCTGCGACCAACGACTGGCCCTTGACGGGCGCAGCCACTGGCGCCCCGCAGCAGGCCCGCGGCAGTGCGGCGGCTGCTGCAGCGGCGAGCAGCGGCAAGGCTGCTCCTGGGACTTCACTGGCTCGAACTGATTGTGGAGCCTCAGCCCCTGAGGCTCCTTATGATTCCCAGTGCCACCCCCCCCTCCAGGGGTGTGAGCGGGTCGCCCCAAGGCCCACCTTGCGGCGGGCCCAAAGATCCTCCCTTGAAAGGGCGGACCTTGGCGAAGGGTAATTCGGGACGGGCGGAGCCCGCACCCGGGCGGGCCACTTCCCGGCCAGCCAGCTGGCGGGTCACCTGGCCCAAATAGTCGGTCATGTAATGCCAACAGAGCCATGTGGCTTAACCAGACAGCTGTATCATTACAGGCCCTGTGGCGCCGCCTTGACGGCGACTCCACCTCCTGCGCGCAGGCCGGCGCAGCAGGCCCCGCAGCGCAGTGCGGCGGCGGCTGCGGCGGCGAGCAGCGGCAAGGCTGCTCCGAGGCTTCCGGGCTCGAACTGATTGATGAGCCTCAGCCCCTGAGGCTCCTTAGTGCTCCCCCGTGCCACCCCCCCTCCAGGGGTGCGTGCAGGTTCGCCCCAAGGCCCGCCTTGCGGCGGGCCCAAAGATCCTCCCTTGAACGGGCGGATCCTGGCGAGGGGTATTTCGGGACGGGCGGAGCCCGCCCCCGGGCGGGCCACTTGCCCGCCAGCCAACTGGCGAGTCACCTGGCCCAAATAGTCGGTCATGTAATGTCAACAGAGCCATGTGGCTTAACCAGACGGCTGTTTCATTACATACCTCCCCACTCTGGTGTTCACGTCCTCGGGAACCTCGAGAGAACAACCGACAGATTTTACACCCGACGGTTGCTGCCTCGACCAAGCCTAGGAGCATTACCAACCTTGGCCAGGTGTTCCCTGAGAGCATCCGGACAATTTGCTAAATTGGCCGCAGGCTCTCACGTGTTGTGCTCAGGCCCATACCCGAGCCACTTCACCAGATACTCACGGGTCTTACGCCCTCGAGGCTTGTCCCTATGAGACAAGATCTCTTTCACCTCAAACTCAAGATCTCGATCAGTAGTGGAGGTGGGGGCGGTTGGACACGACCATCCGAAAGGAAGGCCCTCAGCTGAGACACATAGAAGACGTTATGTACCTTCCAATGTACTGGTGTCTTGAGCTCGTAGGACACCTTGCCCACAAGGCGCACTACTGCAAATGGTCCAACCCACTTGGGCAGCAACTTGCGCGTACCCACAGCCCGCAAGGATAAGTGCTTTGTGCTAAGCAGCACTTGTGCACCAACATCGAAGGAGACGTCCTCCCGATGTTTGTCAGCATAAGCCTTCTGGCGCCTCTGAGCAATTTCCAAGAATTGCCGAGCTCGTCTTTGAGCCTCCAAGAGAGTCCAAGTAAAGGCTACCGCGGCGGGAACCCGTTCCCGCCTCCCCACCTGAAGTGGAGATGCTGACCATAGTTGAGGAAGAATGGAGTCTCCTTTGTGGACGCATAATAGGCATTGTTCACAGCATATTCAGCTGGAGCCAAATACTCGTCCCAGTCAGTCTGGCTGGGTTGACGAAGTGCCTCAACATCTCCTCGAGAACTCGATTCATTCGCTCAGTTTGGCCATCAGTTTGGGGGTGAAAGGCTGTGTCGTGCCAAGAATCTTGCAAACTTCCTTCCAGAAGTGACCTGTAAAGCGAGGATCGCGGTCCGAGACCAACCTCTCAGGTACTCCATGCAATGTCCACACCTTATCCACAAAGATGCCAGCGAAATCTTCGCAAAAACCCGCGTAGTTGTGGGAGCATTATGCACCATTTTACTCAAGCGATCCACAAAGACGACAATGGCATCATAGCCATTCCGCGTCTTAGGCAATTGTGTGATGAAATCCACAATTACATCAGACCAATTCCGCTCCGGAATCTGCAAGGGCTGAAGTAAACCGGCAGGCTTGCCGGAGATTGCCTTACTACGCTGGCATGTGACACAACTGACCACAAAACGCGCACCTGGCCTGAAAAGCCCTGCCACCAAAAGAGGCGGCGCACAGCCTTTTGGGTTTTACCCACGCCCAGATGACCACTGTAAGGCGGATCATGCAGCTCCTGCATGATGTCAGTGCGCAAGGCATTGCAGTCCGGGACCACAATAGCGTCACCTTGCCACCATAAGCCTTTGTCATCAGTGAGGGTACTCACGTTGGCGGCCTCAGCAAACCACGGGTCGGTGCCATACCCTTGACGGATACGGACATAGAGCTCAGAGAGGTCTGCCGTGGGTAGCTTAGAAGCTTGACGAGTCGGACGCAATCCAGCAGCCCGCACTCCAGAAGCATCAAGGTGGCCAAAGCAGCAGCGCCGCTAATGTTGCGACTCACAGGGTCCGCAACATTAAGACGGCCAGGGCGATAAAGCCATTGAAAGTCGAATTGTGCAATGCACTCCGACCATCGAGCTTGACGCCGAGTCAAATGCTGCTGTGTGTGGAAATATGTCAACGGGCAATGATCCGTGACAACCGTAAATGCCACACCTTCCAGGTAGCAACGCCAGACACGTAAGGCGTGCACCACAGCCAGCAATTCCTGCTCGCCCGTAGCGTAATTTCGCTCTGCAGGTATGAGCAGGCGACTCTCAAACGCTAACGGGTGACCCTCTTGCAAGAGCACGGCACCAATGCCGGTCAAAGAGGCATCGCAGACAAGCTCATATGGCACGCCTTCACGAGGAAAGGCCAGCACAGGCGGAGACGTCAGCGCGTGCTAGATTCCCTCAAATGCACTCTGGCATTCGGACGACCATTCCCAAGGTACGTCCTTACGAGTCAACTTCGTAAGAGGAAGTGCCAAATTCCCATAGCCTTGTAGGAACATTCGAAAGTAGTTTGCAAAGCCCAAAAAGGAGCGCAATGCAGGGACCGTCTTTGGCACAGGCCAATCCCGTATGTGTGTTATTATCCAACGCTCAAAGGCATGCATTGTAATGACTGCAATAAAGGTGACTTTGACATCTGCTCAAAGTGCTACGCCAGATCAGGGCACGACCGACCGAAGTCTTTTTGGGATCAACACGTATTCCGTCCTTGCCCACGACATGCCCGAGGTATGTCAATTCTGGCTAATTAAATGCGCACTTGGACCGCTTTGCGTACAAGTGATTGTCACGCAGCAGCTGCAGCACTTGGCGCAGGTGCGTCGCGTGATCCTCAGGTGTTTTGTTGAGCACCAGGATGTCATCCAAGTAAACCAGCACAAAATGGTAGAGCAAGGGGCCAAAGACCCTCGACATCACCGCCTGGAAAGTCGCTGGTGCATTGGTCAAACCAAAGCTCAGCACTTTGAATTGAAAAGTCCAAGCGGCGTCCGAAATGCTGACTTCGGAACATCTGCAGGCGTGATTCGGATTTGATGATACCCACTTGCCAGGTCCAGGGAGCTAAACACCGTAGCCTCTGCGAGCTAATCGAACAGATCATCTATTCGAGGCAACGGGTAGCGGTTCTTGATTGTAAGCTTATTCAAAGCCCGATAATCGATGCACATCCGTAGAGTGCCATCCTTATTTTTGACAAAAGGAATGGGTGCTCCGTATGGCGACTGAGAAAGCTCAATGTATTCTTTCGCCAGCAGGTTCTCGACCTGGGATTGCATCTCTCGAAATTCGAGGGGGCTAAGCCGGTTCATGGGACGGTAAGGCGGTTGAGCGCCTGGCTCCAATGGAATTGTGTGAGCCACACCTCGGTGAGGAGGGAGACCGTCCGGAAGAGAGTCGGGAAACCCGTCCGCAAACTCGTCCAGCAGCTTATCAAGAATCCCGCCCCCCTGAGTCTACGAGGAACCTAGCTGGTGCCGCAGCAACCAGCCCCTCGAACAGCATGGTGTGTCCCCCATGGACACTGCCAAGGAATGGGGTGCGAGCGACGTATACCCGGACCGAGGTCGGGCAAGGTCTATGCTGAGAGCCTTCGACGCTGCGCCTGAGGAGCCTGTGGCCCGCCTCGTGCGAGCATAAGAGGTCCATCCCAAGCGGAGCTCGACTAGGCACGCACCGCCTCTGCGGCACAATGAAGAACAGCATTTCTTCAGCCTCACGGCGCTCAGGCCAGCTCAAGTAAATATCAGCAGCCATTTGCAAAGCATTGTGGGCAACCCATTGTGGGCCACCCACACAAATAGAGGCCCTCCGGCCTCCAGGCCTTGCAACAAAGCAGATATGGAGCGCACAACCGGCACGGTTGGTGGGCAAGCAATGCCAGCAAGATCAAACAGCTCAAGTGCGTCTGGCTGAATGATGTGGCTCTCACAGGCAAAGGTCAGGCACTCAAGCTTCCCCTTGAAGCTGGCCTTGTCCCGGCCCATCGGGCGCTGAGGACGTGGCCTCGATGGAGATGGACCTGCCGCCAGGCAGTCCCTGAGCAGGTGGCCCTTGGCGCCGCAGCCATAGCAGTCACCACCTCCTTCCATTCGCTGGCCAGCACCTGTCACGCGTGGCTGAAGGCCGCCATAGGAACGAGCGTCAGAGCCCTCCTTAGGGTTAGCCCTCTTCCTGCCCCGCTCTGCAGATCCCCCTGCCTCCAGCAGGAGACGTTCGCCACGCCCAATGTCCGGCGTGCTGAGCAGCTCCCGAGCATGCTCCATCAGCATTGGAGTGAGCCACGCCAACATCTTGCTGAGCCAGGGCTGCAGTCCACCCGGGTCGTCACGACCGGAGTAGAGCTCTGGTGCGTGGGCCTGGGCAAGGCCATGCACAGAGTTGCCACCGCTCCTGCACACCAGATGCCCCGCGGCATTGGTCTCTTGCGCATGCCATTGTCCCGCGCGAAGCTGGGCAATGGAGGTGCGGTGCTCCGTTGCACATCCGCTCAAGCAGGCGGTAGAGCTCCTTCGGAACTGGGTCCATCGCAGCCTGGACTGCCGCCAGGTCCTGCGTAAGGAGTGCAACACGGTGCAGGTCCCCAGCCGACAAGCCCTCCAGGCCTCCGGCTCCCAGCTCGACATGCCCCTCCAGGGCTTGCCCTGCAGCAGCCACTGCATCCGCAGTATCTGGCCCTGCCGCAGCCGCTGCATCCACAGCCGACCGCCCTGCAGCCGCTGCATCCACAGCCGACCGCGCTGCAGCCGCCGCATCCACAACCGACCGCCCTGCAGCCGCTGCATCCACAGCCGACCGCGCTGCTGTCCGAGGACGGCTGGATCTTGCGCTGGAGGTAGGTGAAGTCATTCTGTCTGAGGGACACTGCAGGATCAATTCAGCTCCGACAGTCAGCAGACTAAACCCTCCATACTGCAATACAAGACATCGCAAGACTGCTGCAGCAGCGAGCGAGCAAGCAAGGCAGCGCACAAATCCACACCTCAATCAGCATGGAGGCAGACAGCCGCGATGTGACCAAGACCGATGCTCGCGAGCAACGCTGGTCACACGACTGACCTCACCACACAAAGCTGGGCAGTGTAGCGGCTGCCTGTGACCCGAGCGGGGGCGTTGCGAGGCTGCGGAATCGGCGGCGCCTGCCGGGGCCCAGGGCGCCGCGTGGAGGGCCTGCCCATCCCAAGCCGGGAGTCGGGCGCGGGCGCCCCTCGGAGGGGGGGCGCTCGCGCCGCGCTGAGGCGGCCGTCACCGCGCCAGGCGGGGAACCGAGCAGCGACCACAGCCCGCTCTCGGCAGTGGGGGGACAGCGGGCCTGAGCGGCCGCGCCTGGATCACCCCGACAGCCACGGCTGCAAGCTCAAGCTTCACCTCAAAAGGAGCGAACACAACAAGTGGTCCTGGAGGATCAGTCCGCAATCTGGCGTTGGTCGCCGGCCCACGGCGCAAGGATGACGCAGCACCCAACGCTTCCGCGGAGCCGTCCCACGGACCAACGTCTGGCAAGCACTTCAACTTTGACAGAGAAACTCAGGCCAGAATATCAGGAGATCCTTGCATCATCAGCGAGCACAAGAAGTCACAAGCACGATGGATGCAAGACCACCTCTGATACCAATGTAAGAAATCTCGCCCTGAACACGCATTTAGACAGAGAGAGTCCTTATTGTATTCGAGCATAGGGGGTCTAGGGGCCAACCCACTACACAAGGAAGCACTAGCGCATAGCGCAGCGGAAGACAGGCCCTGTGGCGCCGCCTTGACGGCGACTCCACCTCCTGGGCGCAGGCCGGCGCAGCAGGCCCCGCAGCGCAGTGCGGCGGCGGGTGCGGCGGCGAGCAGCAGCAAGGCTGCTCCGAGGCTTCCCGGGCTCGAACTGATTGATGAGCCTCAGCCCCTGAGGCTCCTTAGTGCTCCCCCGTGCCACCCCCCCTCCAGGGGTTCGCCCCAAGGCCCGCCTTGCGGCGGGCTCAAAGATCCTCCCTTGAACGGGCGGATCCTGGCGAGGGGTATTTCGGGACGGGCGGAGCCCGCCCCAGGGCGGGCCCCCGGGCGGGCCCGCCAGCCAGCTGGCGGGTCACCTGGCCCAAATAGTCGGTCATGTAATGTCCACAAAGCCATGTGGCTTAAGCAGACGGCTGTTTCATTACACTGCAGCAGCAGGCGCAGCAGCAGGGCTGCGCCTCAGGCAGCAGCTGCAGGTCTGCGCCTCTCTCTGGGCTTCACTGATCCGAACTGCTCAGTGCCAATAGGCTTGCAGCCTCCTTTCCAGAAGTGACCCGTACCTAAGATCGTGGTCCGAGACCATCCTTTTGGGTACGCTATGCAACTTCCACACCTTCTCCACAAAAATGCCAGCAAAGTCCTTCGCCGAAGCACGCGTGGTCGTTGGAGCAAAGGGTACCAACTTGCTCAACCAATCCACAAAAACGACAAATGGCTTCAAATCCACTCCGCGTCTGGTCAAGTGTTTGATCCACACGCACATCAGCTTAATTCCGCAAATCGTCAGGGTTGACGTAATCTGGCTGGCTTGCCAGAGATTGCCTTGCTTCGCTGGCGTGTGGCACAGCTTTGCCCAAAAGTGTGTGCCTGGGCCACTAGAGAGGGCGCTTCACAGCCGTGTTGGTCTAATCAACTCCCAGATGACCACTGTATGGCGTGTCATGCAGCTCCTGCATGATGGTGCTCCGCACGGCATTGTAGTCCCGAAGCACAATGGCGTCGCCGTGCCACCAAAAGCCACTGTCATTGGAGAGTGTGCTTACGTTGGTTGCCTCCGCAAACCAAGGGTCTGTGCCGTACCCATCACGACACGCACATCAGAGAGATTGGCAGTCGTTTGCAGAGAAGCACCGTGAGTAGGACGCATGCCTGCATCCGCATCTCGCAACTCGTTCAAGGCAAGCACTGCAGCAGCCCCTGCAATGTTGCTGCTCACCGGGTCCGCAACATCGAGCCTTCCAGGGCGGTACTCTTACTGGAATCGGAATGATGCCTCTCGTTTTGCTCACCGAGCTTACCGCCTCGTCAGTTGCTGTGGAATGTGGATGTAAGTTGGCCTCAGTTCGAGAGTGCCAACGGTGCCGGAACTCTTACATGATCGTATCATATCAATGTTTGGAAGTCACAAACGGTACCGGGAGCTTCGCTTCACTGTAGGTAGCTAAGTACGGTCCGAGGCCCCGGCTTTCGTACCGCACGTGCTCCGCCCAGGCCGCTTCGCGCCTCCTTGGAGCCGCCCGAGGCGCCGCGCCGCGCCGCCCACGGCGTCGCTTCGCGCCTCCTTGGTGCGGCCCAAGGCGTCGCGTCGCGCCTCCTTGGTGTGGCCCAATGGGCGCCGCTTCGCGTCTCTTGTAACGCCCAAGGGGCGTCGCTCCGGTGTCCCCAATAATCAGGCCCGCCCATCCAGGGGAAGACCTTGGGGGCAACCCTTGTCACACCCTCAGAGGAGGGGTGGCAGATGGAACGCTAATCAATAGTAGGCCGAGGCCAGACTCCTCAGTTGGACCCGTAACGCTAAAATAGGCACAGCCCTGCTGCTGCCTGCTGCCGCAGCCGCCGCCACAGCTCTGCTGCTGCTGCCTGCCGCTGCAGCCGCCGCCACAGCCCTCTGCTGCCGCCTGCTGCCCAGCCCATCGCCGCAGCTCGTCGCTGCGGGCCTCGCCGGCTCCCTGTGAGTACCATGGCTGCGGCCCTTGCGGGTATAGCTGCTGACCTGACCCTTGGTCGAGTCGCCGCCTTCCGGCGGTGCCTCAGGGTAAGACTTCCGCCGCCCTATGTGCGCGTATGTGTGCGCTGTGTGCGCTGGCGTTCCACTCTGTAAGGAGGTTGTATCCCAAACACACTATGTCCGCGACCTAAAAAGGACAGTTTGACCCTAACTGTGTGATTAGGGACAGAGACGTTACAGTGGACGTACGTCAACAAGGAATGATCCGTGACTACTGTAAAGTCCACACCGTCCAGGTAGTAACGCCAATTCCAGATGGCGTGCACCGAGCCAGCAGCTCTTGCTCACCCGTAGTGTAAATTCGCCCTGCGGGATCAGCAGGCGACTCTTACACGCTTTCAGGTGGCCCTCTTGCTAGAGCACGGCTACTTATGCCGGTCAACGAGGCGTCACAATCAGCTCTTCGGCACGCCTTTCAAAGGCAAGTACAGGTGGAGATGTAAGTGCCTGTTGGATTTCCTCGTATGTCCTCTGGCATTTGGACGACCACTCCCTGGGTTTGTTGTTCTGAGTGAGCCGCGTAAGAGAAGTGCCATTTGCCTCAACCTTTCCGGAAGTCATTCGCGAACCCCTGAAAGGATCTCAGCTGAGACATTGCGCCACAGGGCCTGTCTTCCGCTGCGCGTTGTAGTGAATTTCGCCCTGAACACGCAGTTAGAGGGAGAGAGTCCTTATTGAGTTCGAACATAGTGGGTTTAGGAGCCAACCCACTACACCAGGAAGCACTAGCGCAATGCGCAGCGGAAGACAGGCCCTGTGGCGCCGCCGTCCGGCGGCGACTCCACCTCCTGGGCGCAGACCAGCACTGCTGGCCCTTGACGGGCGCAGCCACGGGCGCCCCGCAGCAGGCCCGCGGCAGTGCGGCGGCTGCTGCGGTGGCGAGCAGCGGCAAGGCTGCTCCTGGGACTTCACTGGCTCGAACTGATTGTGGAGCCTCAGCCCCTGAAGCTCCTTATGCTTCCCAGTGCCACCCCCCCCCTCCAGGGGTGTGAGCGGGTCGCCCCAAGGCCCACCTTGCGGCGGGCCCAAAGATCCTCCCTTGAAAGGGCGGACCTTGGCGAAGGGTAATTCGGGACGGGCGGAGCCCGCCCCCGGGCGGGCCACTTCCCGGCCAGCCAGCGGGTCACCTGGCCCAAATAGTCGGTCATGTAATGCCAACAGAGCCATGTGGCTTAACCAGACAGCTGTTTCATTGCATACCTTACCACTCTGGTGTTCACGTTCTCGGGAACACCAAGAGAACAGTCACCTGGACAATTTGCCAAATTGACCACAGGTTTCCACATTAAGTGCTCAGGCCCATACCCGATACACTTCATCAGATAGTACTCCGTGCTTAGTAGCACTTGAGCACCAACATTGAAGGACAGATCCTTCCGATATTTGGCAGCATAAGCCTTTGGCGACTCTGGGCAATTTCCAAGAAATGCCCCGCTCAGCTCTGAGCTTGCAAGAGGTCCCAATGAAGGCCGCCACGGCGGGAACATAGTTCCGGCCCCCTCCCCACTTGGAGCGGGGCGCGGGAATGTTAGCCACCTGGGCTGAGAAGCCCCTCTACCAAAGCACAAACATACCCTTTACGGACACGTATGTACAGCTGATAAGGGTCAGCCGAGGTTTGCAGAGAAGCTTGACGAGTCGGACGCAATCCTGCAGCCCGCACTCCAGAAGCAGTCAAGGTAGCCGTCACAACGGCGTTGCGAATGTGGCTGATGCAAAGCCTCGAGAACCAATGCACATCTGTAGAGTGCCAGTCCTCCTTTTGACAAAGAGAATAGGTGCTCTGTATGGCGAATAAGGTGGCTCCATGAGGAATGCAAGTCATTGCAACTCCTCCCACTCTGGTCAGATTGACCGGAGTATGGCTGACATTGGGCGGCCCTGGCAAGTCCATGCGCAGGATTCCCCCACCAGCTTTGGCGCATCAAATGCACCTCAGCCCCGACCCCTTGCAAACGCCTCTCGCAGGCCCGAAGCCGGCCGAGCAAGCTTTGCACCTTCCCCCACAATGCCCCCAGTAGGGCGTGGGAGGACGGGTCCAGCACAGCAGCTGCCTCCAAGGAGTGTTGCCGAGATGGATGGGCCCTCGCAAGTCCATGCGACAGGTTGCCACTGCTCTGGCGCATCAAATGCACCGCAGCGTCGACCCCATGCACATGCCGCTCTCCGGCTTGCAGCCGGACGAGGTGGGCACGCTGTTCCTCATGCGACCCCTCGAGGTAGGCACGAAAGTAACGGGTCCAGGCCAGCCTTAGCTGCCTGCAGCTGCTCAGTAAGGAGTGCCATGCTTTGCACCTCCACAGCCGACAAGCTCTCTTGGCCTTCGGCTCACAGCTCGGCGTGCCCCTCAAAGGCTTGCCCTGCAGCAACCAGTGCATCCGCCACTGGCCCTGCAGCAGCCGATGCATCCACAGCCGGCTGCCACGCAGCAGGCGCTGCATCCGCTGTATCTGGCCCAACCGAAGCCGCTGCATCCACGGCCGACCGCCCTGCAACCGCTGCATCCGCAGCCGACCGCCCTGCAGCCGCTGCATCCGCAGCCGACCGCTCTGCCTCCCGAGGAGGGCTTGGCCGCGCACTGGAGGTGTGCAATACCATGCTGTCTGAAGGACACTGAAGGATCAATTCAGGCTTCGACAGTCAGCAGATCACACACACCATACCGCAATACAGGGTATCGCAAGACTGCTGCAGCAGCGAGCGAGCAAGCAAGGCAGCGCGCACCTCACACCTCCTAAAGCAGGCAGGCAGACAGCCGCAAAGATGACCAAGACCGATGCACTCGATGCACTCGACTCGGCCACACGACTAACCATTTCGCACAAAGACTGCAAGTCACAGCCACACCTCAGCAGGAGCGAATGCAGGATGTGGTCCTCAAAGGTAGTCGATGATTGGCGTTGGTCGCTGCTGGCTCTGCGCTCCCGCTGAGCCACCTTACGCACCAACGTCTGGCAAGACACCTTAACTTCAACAGAAAGGGTCAGGCCAGCACATCAGGGAGGTCCTTGCATCATCAGCAGCAGGCACAAAAAAATGACAAGCCCACAAGCCTGATAGATGCAAGACCACCTCTGATACCAATTGTAGTGAATCTCGCCCTGAACACGCAGTTAGAGGGAGAGAGTCCTTATTGATTTCGAACATTGTTGATTTCGAACATAGTGGGTTTAGGAGCCAACCCACTACACCAGGAAGCACTAGCGCAATGCGCAGCGGAAGACAGGCCCTGTGGCGCCGCCGTCTGGCGGCGACTCCACCTCCTGGGCGCAGACCAGCGACTGGCCCTTGACGGGCGCAGCCACAGGCGCCCGGCAGCAGGCCCGCGGCAGTGCGGCGGCTGCTGCGACGGCGAGCAGCGGCAAGGCTGCTCCTGGGACTTCACTGGCACTGATTGTGGAGCCTCAGCCCCTGAGGCTCCTTATGCTTCCCAGTGCCACCCCCCCCCTCCAGGGGTGTGAGCGGGTCGCCCCAAGGCCCACCTTGCGGCGGGCCCAAAGATCCTCCCTTGAAAGGGCGGACCTTGGCGAAGGGTAATTCGGGACGGGCGGAGCCCGCACCCGGGCGGGCCACTTCCCGGCCAGCCAGCTGGCGGGTCACCTGGCCCAAATAGTCGGTCATGTAATGCCAACAGAGCCATGTGGCTTAACCAGACAGCTGTTTCATTACAGTCCAGGTAGTAACGCCAATTCCAGATGGCGTGCACCGAGCCAGCAGCTCTTGCTCACCCTAGTGTAAATTCGCCCTGCGGGATCAGCAGGCGACTCTTACACGCTTTCAGGTGGCCCTCTTGCAAGAGCACGGCTACTTATGCCGGTCAACGAGGCGTCACAATCAGCTCTTCGGCACGCCTTTTAAAGGCAAGTACAGGCGGAGATGTAAGTGCCTGTTGGATTTCCTCGAATTTCTCTGGCATTTGGACGACCACTCCCTGGGTTTGTTGTTCTGAGTGAGCCGCGTAAGAGAAGTGCCATTTTCCTCAACCTTTGCAGGAATTTCCGGAAGTCATTCTCGAACCCCTAAAAGGATCTCAGCTGAGGCACAGTCCGTTGCACGGGCCAATCCCGTACGACCAAGTCGTCTTGGGGTCGACGCGTATCCTGTCTTTGCCCACGTGGCAAAGGGTATCGCTTCTTGATAGTGAGCTTGCCAAAAGCTCGATCAACGATGCACATCCGAAGATTGCCGTCTCCTTCTGCACGAAGAGGATCGGTGCACCGTACGGCGACTGAGAAGGCTCCCCATGACCCTTCCTTAGCAATCCATCTTGGCTTTGCATCTCTCGAGATTCGAGAGAAACAGTCGGCAAATCGGTCTGTACAGCGGCTCAGCGCCTGGCTCCATCGGAATGGTATAAGCCACACCTCGGTGAGGAGGTAGACTGTCCGGGAGAGCACGGGTACCACACTTAAGTACTCATCCAGCAGATTATCAAGAACCCCCGCATTGTGAAGACTCAGCTCTCACATACGAGTCAGGGGCAGACTCGTTACGTGACGTCATCAACACAAGCTACGCGGACTCGACCGATTGCCTGTGCAGAAGCTTCTTCATCTGCGTGACGAATCAGCAGAGTCGAAGTTCCAGCCGCCCGTGGCGTTTGAAAGGTCTGCTCATTGCAAAGGACAAGGCGCCGTGCGCTACGTTGTCCAGTGCAATAATGACGTTCAAAATCAAGGCATGATGATGTATTACCGAGACAATCAACCTCATTGCAAGCTCAAGGCGCCGTGCGCCACGTTGTGCAGTGCAAGTATGACGCTCAAAGTCAAGGCATGCTGATGTGGCACCAAGCCAATTTTGCTCCAAGATCTCATCAGAATTTTCCAGCCAGCTCAAATGGCATAAGAAGCCATATGGCCTTATCGTTCTGGATGCGAAGGGGCACTTTTCATGAATTCAGCACATCTATGGGTTGGCCATCAACCAATGTCACGCGCTCCAAAGCGTAAATTCCACATGCAAGCTATGGACACCAATTAAGATCTCATCGACCAAAGGACGCAGTGGCCCCTTGAGTCTATGAGGATCCTAGCCGGTGATCAGCAACCAGCCCCTCAAACAGCATCGTCAGTACCCCATGTACAGCACCTAGAACTGGGTGTCGGGCGACGTAGATCAGCAGTCTCGCTGGATGCGGCCTCTCCTTATCATCACCGCCAGGCAGTAGGAGCTGGTGTCCCGCATTACACGAGCACCACAGCGACATCACATGCGGAGGTCGATGGACCACGCTGCGCCTCCAAGGCACAGGGAAAATCAACACGTCTTCAGGTCGAAAAGGCCCACTCAGGTACACGTTCGCTGCTACGTGCAAGTCAGCATGGGACACCCACACACATAGAGGTCAATTGGCCCCCAGAGCTGTCAAAAGAGCAGAGACCGAGCGTACATTAGTTACGGCCGATTGCGGGCAGACCTCGCCAACCAGGTCGAAACAGCGGGCATACAGCTTGCCATTTGAGCTCGTGTATTGTGAGACTTGAGTGTAAGACTCACGCTTGCCCTTGTCATTGCCATTACCCCGCCCGAGGGGACGTGCCAGCCGAGAGGTAGAAGGCCCGAAGTCTTGCTATGCAGCGATCGAGGTCGCCGCAGCGAATGCAACCAGCGCGAGGCTCCGACGCTATCTTCCTCGAGCCCCCGGCGGGGCCTGAGTTGCGGCCCCTCGGTGGGCCTCGCCTTCGTCCGAGCCCCCACAGCTTGGTAAGAAGGAACGCTCACCTCAGCAGGAGAGGCGTGCATGCGGCCCCTCAGTGGGCCTCGCCTTCGTCCCGCCTCAGCAGGAGGTCGCTCGTTCGATGGGTGACAAAGCAAAGATGTAAGCTTGCGTCATGCGCCGCCATCACAGGAGAAAAATAGTGCCTCCGTCATGATGGTGTTCACGCCAGCCCCCGGCTTGCGTATATGGACCAACCAAAACACATTGGGAGGTCGAGAAAAGCTCCCAGGTGTCGTACATCTCGGGAGTGGAGCTTCTCTTCACGAAGTTCTAGCACTGGTGAGGTTTATAAGACTTTTCGTCTTTCTCGTATTGTTTTTCGTGAATTAGCTTCACGAGGTGCTCTATTAGGTGGAAAAGGAAGTGATCGAGCAAAAACAATCAGGAGGTGGGCTTGAAAGCAGCCATCCTTTGGAGAAGCGTACTAGCTCACTGGTCTAGCTTAATTGCACCGAAAATTAAACGGGGCTCAAGTGATTCACCGAAAGGACGGGACATTTACATTTACTTTTGTTGTCTGTAGCGGAACGTTCTGAACGTTGATGAAGGTTATTGAAAACAATAGCTGCTCGCCACTGAGGGATGCGGCGGCAAGACCCACTCTTGCACGCCGCGGCCGTGTCCAATTGCACGAATCAATCCGTGGTCTCGTCCAGCCAGACGTGGAGGTCCCCATTCTCCATCTGGCTATAGTATTCCGGAGTGCGGACGAGCGACACAACCCGAGAAGGGTGTTCGCCTGGCTCTGGCCTTGGTGCAACCCATGCACTCGGGGCCCCGTGCAACCAGTGCACCTGGGCCCTGGCCCTCCTGAGCCGTCGCTCGCTGGTAGTCAGCCAGCCGAGCGGGGCTTGCACCTTCCCCCTTGAAAGTTGTGCGCCTGGCCGTGGCCGTTGTGCAACTAATGCACTTAGCCCATGACCCGCTTCAGCCGACGCTCAGCGGTACCAGACCGTCCATGAGTGTGGCCTGCACCTCCTTGCACGACGCCCCCAGCAGGGCGTGCGAGGCAGGGTCCAATGCGGCCTTCGCCGCCGCCCGATGCTCTGTAAGGAGTGCGACGCAGTGTAAGTCCTCCGCCAACAGGCACCAGAACCGGAAGCCGTCCTGAGTAATGCGACTCAGCGCAAGTCCTCTGGCGACAAGCCACTAGGTCCGGAAGCCATCCTGAGGACTTGCTTGTACACAGGCAATTAAACGGTCACTACATGATCCCTATACATGCAGTTAGGGCTAGTAAGTCCTGATTAGCTTTGGTCAATGGAGGTTGAGGAGTAAAACCCCTATAATGAAGCACTACCACGACACACCGCGGAAGTCTTACATGAGGCACCGCCAGAAGGGGCGACTCTACTGAGGGTCTGGCTTAGTAGCTGTCCTCCGCATGCGGCGGAGCCAGTACTTATGGAGAGCCGGCGATGTCCGCAGCGACGAGCTGCGGCGACGAGCTGAGCAGCAGACGACGGCGGCAGAGCTGTGACGGGGATTGCGGCAGCAGGCAAGCAGTGCTACCCACTCTCTGGCCTCACTCATCGAATTGCCCAGTCCGGTCTCGGCCGACTACTTGTGATGCCTCAATGCCCCCCCCCCTCCCAGGGTGTAATCTCCCTGTCCCTAATCACACAGCTAATGCAACGTCCCTGTCCTAATCACACATTTAGGGTCAGATGGTCCTGTTTGGGTCTCGGACATAGGGTGTTTTGGAGACAACCCCCTCACAGAGTGGAACGCCAGCGCACACAGCGCACACATACGAGCACAGAGCGCAGCGGAAGTCTTACCCTGAGGCACCGCCGGAAGGCGGCGACTCACCGAGTGTAACGTTCCCCGATTTGAGAGCGCCTAACGGCGTCGCTACCGCTTACATGATGTTCTTTTGGCCGTTCGTCCCGTTCGACGTGACGAAGCTCCCCGTCACTCGTGACGTTGCCGATCCGTCCGGGCTCGTCCGGGTGGCCTGGCATGCTCCCGTCATGCTCAGTCAGACAAGCTCGGCAGCATGTGTGGGCCCGGACGCCCCCGGCGGCATGGCCGCCCGCGGCCATGCTCGGCGGCATGCCCGCCGCGGCCATCCATGCTTGGCGCCATGCCCGCCGCGGCCATGCTCGGCGCCATAGCGCCTGCTGGAGACAGCTCATGGTTCCCTCGTCAGGCACGCTCCTCGCGGGCGAGCCTTGGGGCGACCCCCATACACCCTGGAGGGGGGGGTGGCACGGAGAAGCACTGACTATTGCACGAGCAGAGAGAGACCCGACCTCTGGCCGGGGACTCAGTGAAGCTCGGAGAGGCGCAGCCTTGCAACTGCCTGCTGCTGTAGACCGCTGCCCCGCGCGGCTCGTTGCCGGCTCGTCTTGAGGCCTTGGCGGCGTCCTGCGGGAGGTAAGGCTATACAGCGTGTGCCCGTGGGTGGAGCCGCTGTTTAGCGGCATCACCACAGGGCAAGTCTTCCGCTGTGCCGGAGTGCTTCCTCGTGGCGGGTGGTTGTCCCTGAACTCCCGAGCACTCAACCCAATAAGGACACATTCGGCTCTTACCTGCCTGTTTAGGTCCGAACGTGACACAGAGGGTCAGCGGCTGTCCCCGCAAGGGGCGCAGCCATGGTACTTACTGAGAGCCGGCGGAGCCCACAGCGACGAGCTGCGGCGACGGGCTGGGCAGCAGGCGGCAGCAGCAGAGTTGTGGCGGCGGCCGCGGCAGCAGGCAGCAGCAGGGCTGTGCCTCTCTTGGCATCACGGGTCCGACTGAGGAGTCTGGCCTCGGCCTTCTACTGATAAGCGTTCCATCTGCCACCCCTCCCCTGAGGGTGTGACGAGGGTCGCCCCTAAGGTCCTCCCCTGGAGGGACGGGCCTGGTCAATGGGGACACGAAGCAACGCCCTTTGGGCGGTACAAGGAGACACGAAGCGGCACCTAGGGTGGCACAAGGGAGACGCGAAGCGGCGCCTTGGGCGGCACAAAGGGGACGCCGAAGCGGCGCCCTCTGGCGGTGCACGTGGGTTCACGTGCGGTACGAAGCCGGGGGCCTCGGACCGTACTTAGCTACTCGTACAGTGGAGCAAAGCTACCCGTACCGTTTGGGACGTCCAAACGGAGATACGATACGATCATGTAAGGTGACCAGCACCGTTAGCACTCTCAAACGGAGCGAACGGTACATACCTCCCCACTTAGATGTTCACGTCCTCGGGAACAAGAAGGGAGCACTACAGAAGATACTGAACGACAGAGAGAAGAGGCAATGCCTCCTGTCAGATACTTTTGAACGAGGGAAGAACAGTTGGCAAGATTGACAGTAGATTACTATGTACTGTGCTCAGGCGCAGAGCCTAGCCACTTGATAAGGGACCCACGGCATTGACAACGCCCACGGAAAATGGCCTGGTGTGACAGAAACTCCTCCACTTGATACTCTTCCTCGTTGTCAAGAACGAGGGGAGGTAGGGGCGGTTGGACACGGCCATCCGTACGGTGTGGCTCGAGCTGAGACACATGGAGTTGCCTTTGTAGCGGTGTATCAAGCTCATATGCGACCTTGCTGACCAGGCGCACTACACGAAAGGGTCCAACCCACTTGGGCAGCAATTTGTGCGTACCATTGCCCGCAAGGCTAGGTGCTTAGTGCTCAATAGCACTAAGGCACCCACGTCGAAGGACACATTCTTGCGACGTAAATCAGCATACTGCTTTTGCCGGCTGTGAGCAATTGTCAAGAATTGCGGAGCCCTCCGCTGAGCCTCCAGGAGGTCACCGGGAAAGCTTACTGCTGCTGGAACGCGCTCCGGCCTCCCCACCTGCAAAGGTGAACGGGGATGCTGACATTCAGGAAGAAGGGCTATTGGGAGTCATGAAAGGCTTTGTTCACAGCATACTCGCTGGAGCAAGGTACTCGTCCCAGTCAGCCTGATTGAGGTTTACAAATGCCTTAGCATGTCTGCCAAATCCCACTTCAACCTCACAGTCTAACCGTCTGTGGGTGAAAAGCTTTGGACATGGACTGCTTGTGCCAATAAGCCTGCACACTCCTTTCCAGAAGTGACCCGTGGCGCGAGGATCGCGGTTAGACGATTTGCTCGGGTACTCCATGCAGTTTCCAGACTCGGTCCACAGACATGCCAGCAACTGGGCAGGCTTGGGAGAGCGCGCCGTACTGCGCTGGCAGAAGGCGCAAGTCCGCACAAAGACTCTCAGCAGCATGATTGACCACTACTTCTGGAGTCGACGCGAACCCTGTCTTTGCCCACAATACGCCCTACTACTGGTAACAAACACTTGGCATACAAGTGATTTCACGTCGCAAAGGCAAAACGATCTGCAGGTGCAGAACGTGTCCTCGGGTGTCATACGAACACCGATTTGGCATCCAAGGATACCAGCACAGAGTCATACTATGGGGCCAAAGACTCCCACTGTCACAGCCTGACACGGGGCTGGAAGTGTGCGAGCGGCGCACAACAAGCCAACTCGGAATTTTCCCAGGCGTGATACAAAAGGTGGTGATAAGCTCTCACAAATCGAGCAAGCAAAGCACGCTTGCTTCTCTCAGACGATCACACAGATCAATGCCAGGCAAAGGGCATTGGCAATTAACAGTGAGCTTGTTTAGAGCTCGATGCTGGATGCACATCCAATGACTATCACAGTGCATCACAAGGAAGCGGATAGGTGCACCTTACGGTGACTGAGGGAGCTCACGATGCCCGTACTCTAGCGAGTCCGCCACTGTGGATTGCATCTCTCAACACGCGAAAGTACGCAGTCGAGACAGAGGGCAGTACGGCGGCAAAGCGCCGGACGTCCAATGGCGGCCAAAAACGGCCAGCCTGCAACGCCGCCGAGCGGCGCCCTGCGGCGCCACCGAGCAGCGCGCTCTGACTGCGGCGCCGCCAAGCGGCGCCCTGCGGCGCCGCCTTGCGGTGCCGCCAGTGCGTCCCGAGTGTGGCGCGGCGTCACGGGCGCGCAACACGTGTCACATATACGTCATTACGGGTGTGTCGGCAGATACCAGAATATGGCGAGGAGCTTCTCTCCGGAAGTCAGGAATCCGCTGCCTCTGCTGGAGGCAGCGCGCCTGTGCGTCACTTTGCTGACAGGCGCGTCACACCGCGCGTCACATTGCGCGGTTAAACGTCACGTAACGGTGGGGACGTTACAGTTACGGACCATCCGGGCAGGACACCGAGACGCCACATGGTCTCGTCCATGCCCGCCAAGTGTGGCACGACACGTTGTCATCACACGGGGTATACCGGCGAAGAATTTACCAAGCAGTGGCTGCAGAGGCCGTTGGCAAATCTGCCAAGCTTGGCTCCGCAAGCTCACTCAATCTGTAACGTTCCCTCCAAGAGTACCAAAGGTGCCGGTAAACATACATGATCGTATCGTATCTACCGTTTGATAGTCCAAATTGGTCCGGGTAGTTTGCTACACCCCGTGTAGCTGAGTACGGTCCGAAGCCCCAGGCTTCGTACCGCACGTGCACGTGGCATCGTCCGCCAGTCGCATTGTCCGAGAAGCGCTGCTTCGCTCGCGTGCGGCATCGTCCGGGAGTTGTCTTCATCGGCCAGGCGCTGCTTCGCTCGCGCGCGGCAGCGTCCGGCAAAGCTGTCGTATCCCCTTGTCCGGCCCGCCCCTCTGAGGGAGGACCATGAGACAACCCTCGTCACACTCTCGGGGGAGGGGTGGCAGATGGAGCGCTTATCAGTAGTAGGCAGAAGCCAGACTCCTCAGTCGAAACGTGACGCTGAGAGCGGCACAGCCCTGCTGCCACCTGCTGCCGCAGCCGCTGCCGCAGCTCTGCTGCTGCCGCCTGCTGCCCAGCCCGTCGCCGCAGCTCGTCGCTGCGGGCCCCGCCGGCTCTCTGTGCGTAAGGAATCTCGCCCTGAACACGCAGTTAGAGAGAGAGTCCTTATTGTATCCGAGCATAGGGGGGGTTTTGGGGCCAACCCACTACACAAGGAAGTACTAGCGCAGCGCAGCGGAAGACAGGCCCGGTGGCGCCGCCTTGACGGCGACTCCACCTCCTGGGCGCAGGCCGGCGCAGCAGGCCCCGCAGCGCAGTGCGGCGGCGGCTGCGGCGGCGAGCAGCGGCAAGGCTGCCCCGAGGCTTCCCGGGCTCGAAGTGATTGATGAGCCTCAGCCCCCTGAGGCTCCTTAGTGTTCCCCCGTGCCACCCCCCCTCCAGGGGTGCGTGCAGGTTCGCCCCAAGGCCTGCCTTGCGGCGGGCCCAAAGATCCTCCCTTGAACGGGCGGATCCTGGCGAGGGGTATTTCGGGACGGGCGGAGCCCGCCCCCGGGCGGGCCACTTGCCCGCCAGCCAGCTGGCGGGTCACCTGGCCCAAATAGTCGGTCATGTAATGTCAACAGAGTCATGTGGCTTAACCAGACGGCTATTTCATTACACTGTGAGTACCATGGCTGCGCCCCTTGCGGGGACAGCCGCTGACCCTCGGTGAGTCGCCGCCTTCCGGCGGTGCCTCAGGGGGAGACTTCCGCTGCGCTATGTGCGCGTACATGTGCGCTGTGCGCGCTGGCGTTCCACTCTGTAAGGGGGTTGTCTCCAAACCACCCTATGTCCGAAACCAAAACAGGACGTTCTGACCCTCACTGTGTGATTAGGGATAGGGACGTTACATTGGTAGCTGAGGAGTTCTTGCATCTTACCAGTCACGTAAAAGGTTGTGTTTTACTGCTGACAGTGCAAGGATCCTTCTGAATGCTGGACTAATCTTTCTCTGTAAGCTTGGGAATTCTCCAGTGCGTACGTGGAGCTGTCATCGGCGAAGCGGCAGTTGTGCCACCCTTTCGCCTTCGACATCCACGCACCGGGTCTTCAACATGTCGAGTGGCTCTTCTTCCCGGCGGCAACCTTCATTGCCTGGTCAGTATTCGCCTGCGTAAATCGTGCCTGGTGTAGCTGGCCTATGAAGCACGGCATAGCACCCGGTGCCGCAAGTGGGCGGCAATCTGACTGTCGGCCAGGCGCTGGTCTGTACTCTCGCCTGGTGCCCTCCCTCAGTCTGCTTTCCAGCTTTGCTGTTTGGGGGTATGATCTGGCGTGCTGCCATGATTTGCTTTGCTTGCCTAGTGCACGGGCCTTGTAACGTGCCTCCCGTTTGAGCGTGCCAACGGTGCGCGATAACCTTACATGAGCGTAGCGTATCTATTGTTTGGAGTCCCAAACGGTGCGAGCTTGGCTGCACTCCGTGTAGCTAAGTGCGGTTCGAGGTCCCGGGCTCCGTACCCTGTGCGCACGCCTCGGGCCCACGCCCTGCAAGCTGGCCGAGAGAATCAGCTCTCCCTCAGGCCAGCGCCCTGCGGGCTGGCCGGGTGGGCCAGCTCTCCCTCAGCGGTACCCTGCGGGCTGGCCGGATTGGCCAGCTCTCTTGGCCTCAAGGCCGCATGGCCTCGGTCCTGTGTCCTCATGGCCTCGGTCCCTTGGCACCGTGAGCCAGGCTATTGGCCTGGCGCGCCACCTCCTTGGCGCTAGTCACAGTGCAGCAAGCCAGTCTCTTGGACTCGCGCGCCGGCCTCTTGGCGCTAGTCCCTTAGACTCGTAGTACAGGCCTCTGGCCCTGTGTGCCAGCAGCCTCTTGCATTCCTCGTGTCCCCTTGTTAGGCCCGCCCCTCCGGGGGAGGGCCCTGGGGGCGACCCTCGTCACACCCTCAGGGGAGGGGTTGCAGGAGAACCGCTATAAGTAGTAGGCCTTGGACAGACTCATTAGTCCGACTAACGCCGAGAGAGACACAGCTCTGCTGCGCAGCATCTCGCTGCGGGCCCCGCCGGCTCTCAGTGAATCTATGGTAGAGTCACGGCCCTAGGGCGGTGCCTCAGGGTAAGACTCCCGCTGCGCTCTATGCGCGTATGTGCGTTGGCGTTCTCTTGTATGAGAGTTGTCTCCAAACACCCTATGACCGAACCCAAACAGGACATCTAACAGACCCTAACTGTGTGTTTAAGGACAGAGATGTTACAGGCCTTGCTCAGCAACACTGTGATAGTAATGTTTCAGCAGATATGCCTGAAACCTGCCACTGACTTGATCACTCAGTATGTTTGTGTGAAGGCATTGAGTCGGCTGACTCAAGCGCGCCACCTAGTTCCCCTCTGCCGGCTGTTCAACCTGCTAAGGTCTAGGCAGTGGTTTGATGAGCTGTCGGGGTTCACTTGCCATCCCTGGACGTCCGACTCCAAGGAGGCGCAGCGCGTTGTGCGCATGTTGGAGCAGTATGAGGCTGCTGGTCAAAGGGGACCTGGTAGTAAAGCCCGTGTGTGGGGGGTGCTATGAGATGTGCAGACTGCTCGCCCATGTAGTGGGTCGCGCAATCCCTGCATTTCCTGTCGGCTAAGTGTCTGGTGCTGCCGGAGCTTCGCTTGGATGTGCCCAGCTGTCTCCACCTGCTGCACCCGTAGTCACGACTGGGGCGTGTCCAGCCGTTTCTACCAGCCATGTCTACCTGTTACTGTTGCTGCTGGAGTTGCGACTGGACGTGCCCAGCCATTTCTACCTGCCGTGTCGGCTAGGGTAGCAACCAGGAGCAGCCTCAACACCTGGCTTTGAGTTAGTGGTATGGCTTGCTTGTACGGAAAAACTTTCACATCCCGCGTGGGGAATGTGACCACCTCTCTGTGTGGGACCCTGCCTTGTGGCAGGCTCCAGTGAAGAATTCCACCCCTTCAGCACAAACCAGGGTGAGGGCGCACCAGCCGCCAACACCTGAGGTACGGCAAGGCGAGTGCCAAAGCAGGGATCACCCATGCCGAGGCATCACAGAACCGATCTCACCACAAATTCCACGACGTCCATGGGCACTTGCCACATTTAGGCCAGCTTAGAGCAGGTTGTACCGCACCTGGGTCCATGTCTCACACATCAGACAAATGGGTACTGGCCAGCGCGTGTTACACAGCAGCACAGCTAATATCTAATATCAGGCAATGTTGTGGCGTTTAGTGGCACACAAGCCACTTGTCGCTAAGATACTTGCCAAGTGAATGGCCTTCTGTACAAATGGTCAATGAGCTTGAAGAAGTTCCGAATATCCTGAGAGCCTCTGCACACCCCAAGCACTGGCAGTATGGTGCTTGGCACTAAGTGCGATGAGGAATGGGGCTGTCCGCCATCCTCATTGACCTTGGGCCCTGGTCACTTTCACTTCAGTGTCACCTACTTCCAGTGGAAGTCCTTGGCTCTCTACAGCTGTTGATGATGTGATGTCACAGCTATGGGTTCTGTAACGTCCCTGTCCCTAATCACACAGTCAGGGTCAAACGTCCTGTTTGAGTTTCGGACATTGGGTATTCTGGAGACAACCCCCTTACAGAGTGGAAGCCAGCGCACACAGCGCACACGTACGCGCACATAGCGCTGCGGAAGTCTTACCCTGAGGCACCGCCGGAAGGCGGCGACTCACCGAGGGTCAGCGGCTGTCACCGCAAGCGGCGCAGCCATGGTACTTACAGAGAGCCGGCGTGGCGCGCCGCGACGAGCTGCGGCGACGGGCTGGGCAGCAGGCGGCAGCAGCAGAGCTGTGGGGGCGGCTGCGGCAACAGGCAGCAGCAGGGCTGTGCCTCTCTTGGCGTCACGGGTCCGACTGAGGAGTCTGGCCTCTGCCTACTATTGATAAGCGTTCAATCTGCCACCCCTCCCCCGAGGGTGTGACGAGGGCTGCCCCAAGGTCCTCCTCCAGAGGGGCGGGCCTAACAAGGGGATACGACAGATTTGCCGGACGCTGCCGCGCGCGAGCGAAGCAGCGCCTGGCGGATGGAACAACTCCCGGACGATGCCGCGCGCGAGCGAAGGAGCGCCTCGCGGACAATGCGACTGGCAGACGATTCCGCGTGCACGTGCGGCACGAAGCCCGGGACTTCGGACTGTACTTAGCTACACGGGGTGTAGCAAATTACCCGCACCCTTTTGGACTCTCAAACGGTCGATACGATACGATCATGGAAGGTTACAGGCACCGTTGGTACTCTTGACGGAGGGAACGTTACATACCTCCCCACTGAGATGTTCACGTCCTCGGGAACAAGAAGGGAGTACTACAGGAGCTCGACCGAGGGAATTCAATCCCGGCGGGAGATACTGGACGATGGAGAAAGGAGGCAATGCCTCCTGTCAGATACTCTTGAACGAGGGAAGGACAACTGGCAAAATTGTCCGCAAATTCCCAGGTACTGTCTTAGGCGCATAGCCTAGCCACTTGATAAGGTACTCACGGGACTAACACCGTCCACAGAGAATGTTCCGGTGTTAGAAAATCTACTCCACTTGATACTCTTCCTCGTTATCAATAACGAGGGTAACGAGGGGAGGTGGGGGCGGTTGGACACGGCCATCCAAATAATGTGGCCCGAGCTGAGACACATGGTACCGGCGCATCAAGCGTTTGCGATCTTGCCGACTAGGCGCATTACACCAAAGGGTCCAACCTACTGGCAGCAACTTGCGTACCCAGAGCCCGCAAGGCTAGGTGCTTAGTCTCAATAGCACTGGGGCATTCACGTCGAAGGGGCTGCTCAGCTGGCTGCTGTGCACTTCAGGGTTTCACGCAGACGTGCGTCCTACTCATGGCGTCCCAAGGAACCCACCTCCAACCTCTCTAAGCTGTACGTGCATATACGTGACGGGTATGGCACGGACCCCTGCTTTGCTGATGCATTCACATACGATCAAAAATGACATTGGCAAGGTGACGCTATTCTAGTTCCGGACTACACTGCCTTGCACACTAGTATTATGCAGGAATTGCATGCGACGGCCTACAGTGCTCATTTGGTGGTTAAAAAGACATGAAGGCAGTAAGCCGTATGATCTGGTGGACTAGTTGTTCGGCCCACTCCTTGTACGAAGTTTGTACACTTTGTACACTCCTTCGTACGAGGTTGTGCTACCTGCAAGCGCAGTAAGGCCAGCTATGTGAAGCTTGCCGACTTACTCGAGCCTTTCAGGTTCCTCAGCAGAATTAGGCAGATGTGAAGCCTTGACTCTATCACCCACCTGCCCAAGACTCGTAAAGGCTTCGATGCAATCGTTGTCTTTGTTAACCGTCTGAGCAAAGTGGAGCACTTCGATCCTACGCCACCTGCGTATCTGCAACGGAAACCGCTCGTACTTGTGTGAACGAGTATAGAAACTGCATGGTACCCGCGCGGGCTGTCTCTGACCGTGACCCCCGCTTTACGGGACACTTCTGGAAAGAAGTATGCAGGCTTATGGGCACTCAGCGTTCCATGTTCAGAGCTTTCCACCACCATGGTGACGGTCAACCTGAGAGGGTCTTAGCGGACATGCTACGGCATCTTGTGAACCCTAGTCAGAGTGAGATGAGGTATCTGGCTTGGGCAGTGTATGCCGTGAACAACGTCTGGCATGAGTCCACTAAGTATACCCCTTCTTCCTCGATCACAAACGGCATCCCCGAGCAATTTGACAGGTAGCGAGGCCGAACGCATTTTGGCCGCCACTGCTTTTTCCTGGAAGCTCAGCGGAGGACTCGGCATTTTTTGGTAAGTGCCCAGCAGCGGCAAAAGACATTGGTCAACATACGCTAATCAATGTCGACGTAATGTGTCTTTCAACGTGGGTGCTCAAAGCTACTGACTACAAAGCACCTTGCGGGCAGTCGGTACACGCAAGCTGTTACCCAAATGGATTGGACCGTTCCCGTGTTGCGCCTTGTTGTTAAGGTGATATAGAAGCTCGGAACACCGGTACAGTGGCCAATAGTCCCGTTTTCTACGTGTCCCAGCTTCCAGGCCCTTTCATTCGGATTGCGTGTCCAACCGCCCCCACCTCCCTTCTGGTTGAGGACAAGTTGGAGAATGAGGTGAAGGAATTCCTGTTACATTGGAATAGTTTCCATCGGCGTAAGTCCCGAGAGTATCTCGTTAAGTGGCTCGGCTATGGACTGAGCATAGTATATAGGAGCCTGTGGCCCATCTTGCTAATTGGCCGTCCGCTCTCCACGCGTACCTCGCCAAGGGGTCTTTTCCTCTTTAGCTTGGTTGCCCCAGTGAACGTTAACAACTAGGTGGGAAGATATGTGACTTTTCCAGATTTGTGAGCGCCAAACAGGCCATTAACGCTTACAGTGTTGTGGGCAAGAGCTCCGGAATTTAGCCAGGCCTTTTGGCCGTTAGCCTCGTGCCGGACGGTACGAACCGCCCTGGCACTCGTGCTGTTGTCATTCCGTCCAGGCTCGTCTGGGAGGCCTCGCATGCTCCTGGCATGCGCGGTCCAGACATGCTCGGCGGCATGCGTGGGCCCGGACGCCCCCGCCAGCATGTTCGGTCGCGGTCATGCTCGGCCATGCCCGGCCTCGGCAATGCCTAGCGGCATGCTCTGCCGCAGCGAGCAGCCTTGCCGCCTGCTGGAGACAGCTCGGGGTTCCCTCGTCAGGCACGCTCCTCGCGGGCGAGCCTTTGGGCAAGCCATACATACACCCTGGCACGGAGAAGCACGTACTGTTGCACGGAGCACAGAGAGACTCGACCGGAGGCCGGGGCCTCAGTGAAGCTCTGAGAGGCGCAGCCCTGCGGCTGCCTGCTGCTGTAGACCGCTGCCGCGTGCGGCTCGTTGCCGGCTCTGCTGTGGAGACCTTGGCGGCGTCCCGCGGAGGTAAGTCTGCGCGCCCAGGAGGTGGAGCTACTACCTGGCGGCAGCGCCACAGGGCAAGTCTTCAGCTGTGCCGGAGTGCTTCCTCGTGGCGGTTGTTTGTCCAAAATGCCCAAGCACTTAATCCCAA
Source organism: Spirogloea muscicola (assembly GCA_009602725.1). NCBI lineage: Eukaryota > Viridiplantae > Streptophyta > Zygnematophyceae > Spirogloeales > Spirogloeaceae > Spirogloea > Spirogloea muscicola. Next base: position 86,895 of record WELB01000204.1, read on the forward strand.
TAAGGACGCAATCGGCTCTAAGCTGCCTGTTAGGGACCGAGCGCTACAATACCCATTCGTCAGCCTGGTGAAATGTCCGTCTCCAGGCATCAGTCGAGCCTTTCCTGTGGCACTGACAGTCAAGCTATGTCAGCCGGATAAGGTGTCTGGTGTTTAGGTGTTTAGTCTCCAGGCATCTGTCAACACATTACTGCTGCATTGACATTCCAGCCATGTATATCGTTACACAGTACCACTCTTAGAGGCTTAGCGTCCTCGCACGCCACATTTCCTTGGGCCTCCTTAGACCAGAGCCTCATGACACTGCCCTCTCTCGTCGTGGAGCCGCCTGTTGTTAGGACCATCGACTTGCCGCCGCCACCAGCATTGGCCATGTCAATCAATCCTGGCATCAGGCTTGCCTAGCAGGTTGAAAATCAGGCCTGCCTAGCCATGAATTGGTCAACACGACGTCATTGGACTTCATCGGTTCAAGCAAGGAAGATCGGTGGTGGGATGAGAGGCAAGACCCGCCCTGTAGCCCCCATCTTGCCTTCGTTCGCAGTGCCTTGTCCAAAGGGCCCTTGCCTTACGAAGTTGCTCAACGTCCCACACACACCAATGCCATCATGGCTTCCTGATACAAGACACATTCTTCGTTACCGGAGCGGTACTCCCTTCATCTTCACCAGAAGCTCCGAGCCACACGCAAAGCCGTCCATTGGTTGTCGCCAGTGGGCACGTCGTTTCTTGGGGGAGCCACATTGGCTTCTAGCCCTGGCAGTTTCCAAGATGGACCTTGTCCTTCAACGCAAACGTCAAAGGAGGTTGGATTCCAGCACCAGCAGCCATGGTGCAGCAGCAGCAGCAGCAGCAGAATAATAGCACCGGCAGCTACCTCAGCAGCAGCATGAATACCACGATCAGCAACAGCAGGAATACAGCCAGGAGAAATAGATTTATCGTCATTCTCTGACTCTTTAGCATCTGTAACGTCCCTACCCGTTACGTGACGTCTGATCTTAAACGCTAACGCGTAGTAACTGTGCGCGGCCCAGTGTCATCAGATTCCCGCGCCCGACTGACACGTGGACGACGCGCGACGGTGACGCGCGGCGCGCCAGCAGAGGAGCTGCTCGGTGGTCTGTCGGAAGTGCCGCCGTCGCATCGCAGCCGCGGCGCCGGCCGCCGCCGCATTGCCGCCGCGCCGCCGGAGNGCCACTGCGGCCGGTGCGTCGCCGCCGCGCTGTGGGGTGCCGCTGACTCGTAGTGACACACTTGTGACGCGGGTGGCGCCGCGACTCGCCTGACGGCGCCACGCCGCGCAGGGCGGCGCCGCTTCCAAAAGGAAGCCGCGTGGCATGGCTCTCGCAACCCACCTGCCCTCACAATCGTACTTCCCTTGTCGGGCCCGCCTTCTCGAAGGTGGGCCTTGAGGCGAGCCTCCCAGAGACCCCTGGGGAGGGTGGCACTTGAATTAATAATAGGGCCAATGTACACCGGGACGGACGGACGGGCGGAGGGGAACGTGTCGCACAGTGTATGGGAACGCCCGGCTTTACAAGCTTGCGCGCCCGGACGCGGACGCGCGCAACGGAGGCGCCACATCGGGCGTGGGCTAGGACGCCTTCTGCAAACGTTAAGGAGGAAACGGCGCCGTTTGCCAAAGTGTTTGCTGACTAGAACGCCTTTGACCACCCGTTGAGGAAGAAACGACGCCGTTTGCCACGAGGGCGGACGAATTGGGCCCTCCTCCCGAGGAGGGCCCAGTTCCGTCCAATCCCCCCCCCTCCCCCCCGTTCCGCACGTGCAGGCGGCCCCGGCCTCCGTGGCCGCCTCCTCCCTCCTGACAGGGCTGACGCCAGGCGTCCGTCTGTCCGTCCCGTAAGCTGCTTACCATCACACGTGATGAGGGACATGGAGCCACTGCGCCATCGACTCGCCGTTTGGCACGCGTCGGCGAGCATGGGAAGGGATGGCGAAGGGGAGCTCCTCGGCATGGGAGCGATCCTGTGACGTTCTGATCCCTATACACACAGTAAGGGATTAGAACGTTCTTGTGGTTTCGGTCGCTGATTTAGAGACAAATTCCCAGCACAGTGAAGCACCACGTGTACAACGCAGCGGAATACCTTGCCCTGAGGCGCCGCCAACAGGCGGCGACTCACGTACGCCCAGCAACTGTCCCAAAGAAAGCAGCCGCAGTCTACCTTCAGGAGAGCCGATGAAGTTCCGCAGAGAAAGGTTGCGGCGTCGGGCTGCACAGCAGGCAGCAGCAGGGGCTGCGTCGACAGCCGCGGCAGCAGGCGGCAGCAGGGCTGCGCGCCTCTCTCTTGCGTGGGCTTCGCTTGACTTACCGGGTGGCCCGAGTCTGGTCTCAGCCCTACTTAGGGCCAATATACACGCTGGCCCAAGCTGTGCAAAGCACAGTCCTGCACTTCATCCAGCTCAAAATGCTGAAGCTGCTCTGGCACTTCTGCCACTCTTAGCCCTAGTCCAGCACTGGAGCCAAAGCTCCTACAGCAATCTGAACAGCACAAAGACAGTCGGCCACTAGACGGCTGACACCACATGCAGACGCCACATAGTCTTGTACAGGGATGTTTATTTTGGATGGCAGAAATCACCAAACAGAGCTCAAGGACGATAAACACAAATTACGGCCTCGAGCACATAGTCAACCTTCACCTCCCAACCGCTGCTGACTTAAACTCCATGCTGACAAGCAGACAGTCCTGATAACAGCAGGTGATGCGCGCGTGAAGGGTTGACTCGGCAACAGCTGCCGTTGGGGTGCCATTGGCGACAAAGGCACCTTCCGATCAACTCGCCGCCAAGGTCGATAGTGATGGCCCTTCCGGACCTCTGCCGACGCCACGTTATCGCTACTGCTGGCAGCAACGGTCCCTCCGGAACTGAAACGTTTTAAGCCCTAGACACGCAGTTAGAGGTTAATACGTCCTGATTTGACTTCGGACCTAGGGAGTTTAGGAACTACCCCCTTACAAAGTGAAAACGCCAGTGCACACAGAACACATACGCGCATAACGCGCAGCGGAATTCTTACTCTGAGGCACCGTCAAAAGGCGGCGACTCTACTGAGGGTCTAGATTAGTATCCCCAGATGGGGCGCAAGCATGGCACTTACACAGAGCCGGCGATGGATGCAGCGACGAGCTGCGGCGACGGGCTGAGCAGCAGACGGCAGCAGGAAAACTGTGGCGGCGGCTGCGGCAGCAGGCAAGCAGGGCTGTGCCTCTCTCGGCGTCACGGGTCCGACTGGGCAGTCTGGCCTCGGCAGACTACAGATAGCGTTCCACCTGCCACCCCTCCCCAGGGGTGTGACGAGGGTCGTCCCAGGGCCCACCCTCGGAAGGACGGCCCCAACAATGGGGACACAGAATACGTGTGTGACGAGGGGAACCCCAGGGGCCCACCCTTGGCGGGGCTCGCCCGAGAGCGAGCCCGACATCGGGAATAGCTACACAGGGTGCAGCGGATTGACCGTCACCGTGGAGGACGCCCAACGGTGACGAGACGATAATGGAAGGTTACCGGCACCGTTGGCACCCTTTAACGGCGGGTAACGATGCATACCTCCCCACTTAGATATTCACGTCCAACAACAAGGACACAATAGCTGAGACAAAATCACCCGAAGAGATTACATTCGACGGGTGCGTTTAGCACTACAACGCATAGGGGTGACATACCCCTGTGCAAGGTATATACGGAGAACGGACGGGCAGTTGGCAAGATTGGCCTCAGGTTCCCACGTATTGTGCTCAGGCCCATAGCCTAGCCACTTGACAAGATACTCTCGGGACGTACGTCGCCCACGGAGGTTGTTGCGGTGAGACAATATCTCCTCCGCCTCAAACTCTTTCTCACCTGCAACGACAAGGGGAGGTGGGGGCAATTGAACAAGACCAATCGTATGGAATGGCTCGAGCTGGGATACATGGAATACTCTGTGGATCTTCCATCGTACCGGGGTATCAAGCTCATATGCGACCTTGCCAACCAGGCGCACAACACGAAAGGGTCACTTGGGCAGCAACTTAGGCGTCCCGACAGCCCGCAAAGAGAGATGCTTTGTGCTGAGTTGCACTTGAGCACCCACGTTGAAAGATACATCACGACGACGTCTGTAACGGCGGGGACGTTACATTCCTCCCCACTTAGATGTTCACGTCCTCGGGAACTAGGACACGACACCACGAACCCGAAAAGCTCAACTTCGACGGGGGCGTGTGGTACTACGACGCAAAGGGAAATGCCCCTTTGGCAAGATACTTACGGAGAACGGCGCGACAATGGGCAAGATTGGCCGCCGGTTCCCACGTATTGTGCTCAGGTCCATAATTGAGCCACTCGACAAAATACTTTCGGGACTTACGTCGCCGACGGAGTTTGTCGCGGTGAGACAAGATCTCCTCCACCATACTCCTCATTCCCAACGACGAGGGGAGGTGGGGGCGGTTGGACACGACCATCCGAATGGAATGGTTCGAGCTGGAACACATGGAATACTTTGTGGAATTTCCATTGTACCGGTGTATCCAGCTTCTAAGCGGACCGACGCGGCGCATTACACGAAAAGGTCCAACCCACTGTGGCAGCAACTTAGGAGTACCGACAGCCCGCAAGGAGGGGTGCTGTGTTCTTAAGAGCACTTGAGCACCAGTGTCGAAGGAATTTTTCCGACGACGTCGATCAGCATACTCCTTTTGCCGTTGCTGGGCAATCTCCAAGCATTGCCCAGTTCTCCGCTGAGCTTCCAGGAGGTTACTGGTAAAAGGGTTACAGCGGTCGACACGTGTTCCGACCTCCCCACCTGTAAGGGTACTCGGGGATGCTGACCGTAGTTGAGGAAGAAAGGGGTGGATTCATGGAAGGCATTGCTTGCTGAAGCAAGATACTCATCCCAGTCACTTCGGCTGGGGTATACAAAGTGCCTTACCATGTCCGGCAAAACCCGATTCATCAATTCCCTCTGACCATCCGTTTGAGGGTGGAAAGACGTGGTCATGGATTGCTGGGTGCCAATCAGCCTGCACACTTCTTTCCAGAAGTGCCCCGTAAAGCGAGGGTCGCGGTCGGACACGATTCGCTTGGGAACTCCGTGCAGTTTCCGTACTCGCTCCACAAACAAACCAGCAAATTCATTGGCTGACAACTTTGTGGTCGTAGGCACAAAATGCGCCATTTCACTCAAACGATCCACAAATACGACGATGGCGTCACAGCCGTTCCGCGTCATCGGCAACTGGGTCATGAAATCCACATCAGACCAGTCCCTCGGAGGAATCTCCAACTGTTGGAGCAATTCGGCAGTTGTAGGAGAGCGTGCCTTACTGCGCTGGCAGGCGACACAAGTCTTCACCAAAAGACTTCACTTGGACTTTTGAGTCCGGCCACCAGAAGAGAAGCCGGACAGCTTTCTCTGTCTTGCCCATACCCAAATGACCACCATACGGAGGCTTATGCAGTTCTTGCAAGATACTGCTGCACAAGGCATTGCAGTCAGGGACTACAATGGCGTCACCTCGCCATAGAATGCCTTGGTCATTTACTAGTGTGCGTGTATTGGTTTCATCTGCAAACCATGGGTCTGTGCCATACCCATCACGAAAACGCACATACAGCTCAGAGAGGTTGGCGGTAGACTGCCCAGCAGGTCCACGAGTAGGCCGCACGTCTGCGGTCTGAACCCTTGAAGCGTGCAAGACAGCCGCCACAGCAGCCTCTGTAATGTTACGGCTCACCGAATCCGCAACATTTTTACTTCCAGAGCGGTACAATCACTGGAAACGGAATGTGGCCATGCACTTAGCTCACGGTGCTTGACGCCTGCTCGATTGCTGTTGTGTGTGACAGTAGGTCAACGGGCAATGACCTACTGTCACACACAACATGAAGCATTCCTGACCCTTAAGACACAGTCGAGGGTCAGTTATGTCCTGATTGAATCCGGTCGTTGGAATTTTGAGACAAACCCCCAGCACAGCGAAGCACCACGTGTATCACACAGCGGAAGTCTTGGCCTGAGATGCTGCCGACAGTCAGCAGCTCACCTCTCAAGTGCGGGCCAGCGACTGCAGTCACAGTCTTACTCACAGAGAGCCGATGAAGATCCGCCACGACGGGATGCGGCGACGGGCTACGGCAGCAGGCAGCAGCAGGGCTGCGTCGGCGGGCTGCAGCAGCAGGCGGCAGCAGGGCTGCGCCTCTCTCTCGCGGGCTTCACTGAGATTGACCGAGTTCAATCAGGACATAACTGACCCTCGACTGTGTCTTAAGGGTTAGGAATGCTTCACTGGTATCAGAGGTTCGTGGTGTCGTGTCCTAGTTCCCGAAGACTTGAACATCTAAGTGGGGAGGAATGTAACGTCCACGCCGTTACGGGACGCTTAAGTCCGAGTTAAGCGCTAGCGTGTAACCACTGACGCGCACGTGCCTGACGCGTGCGACGCGCGTGCGACCCGCGAGCGACCCGCGTGAGGTGTCGCGCGGTGTGACGCGCCTGCTGACGATGTGACGTGCAGGCGCGGCCGCCTCCAGCAGAGGTGGCCAATCCTGGACTTCCGGAGAGAAGCTCCTCGGCATATTCTGGTATCTGCCGACACACTCGTTATGACGTGTATGTGACACGTGTGGCGCGCCCGTGACGCCGCGCCACCCCCGTGACGCACTGGCGGCGCCGCAAGCCGGCGCCGCAGGGCGCCGCTCGGCGGCGCCGCAGTCAGAGCGCCGCCGCTCGGCGGCGCCGCAGGCTGGCCGCCATTGGCCGCCACTGGCCACCACTTCCAGAAGGAAGCCGCGTGGCCTGGCCACGTACTAGATTGCCCTTGTCAGGCCCGCCTCCCCGAGGTGGGCCCTGAGACGAACCTCCCAGAGACCCCTGGGGAGGGTCGCACATGAAGCACTACAAGTAGGGCTGAGACCAGGCTCAGGGCAATGGGTCCAAGTCAGCCCACGCGAGAGTGAGGCGCGCAGCCCTGCTGCCGCCTGCTGCCGCAGCTCGTCCACGCAGGCCTGCTGCTGCCTGCTGCTGCAGCCCGACGCCGCAACCCGTCGCTGCGGATCTTCATCGGCTCTCCTGTAAGTAGACTGTGGCTGCTCCCACTGGGGACAGTTGCTGGCCCGTACCTGATGAGGTGAGTCGCCGCCTGTCGGCGGCGCCTCAGGGCAAGGTATTCCGCTGCGTAGTACACGTGGTGCTTCTCTGTGCTGGGGGTTTGTCTCTAAACCCCAGCGACCGAAATCAATAAGGACTTACTGACCCCTGACTGTGCTCTTAAGGGTCAGGAACGTCACAACGTCGATCAGCAAACTCTTTTTGCCGTTGCTGGGCAATCTCTAAGCATTGCCGAGCCCTCCGCTGAGCTTTCAGGAGGTTACCGGTAAAGGTTACTGCGGGCCGGCACAAGTTCCGGCCTCCCGATCTTTAAAGGTGCTCGGGACTGCTGACCGTATCTAAGGAAGAAAGGTGTGTTTTTAGTGGACTCATGGAAGGCATTGTTCACTGCGTACTCCGCTGGAGCAAGTAACTCATCCCGGTCACTTTGGCTGGGGTTTACATAACGCCGTAACATGTCCTCCAAAACCCTCATCCTTCTTGTCTGACCGTTTGGGGGTGGAAAGCCGTGGACGTGAATTGCTGGGTGCCAAAGAGCCTGCACAATGCTTTCCAGAAGTGCCCCGTCAAGCTATGATCGCGGTCAGACACGATACGCTCGGGAACTCCGTGCAATTCCATATACGATCCACGAACGTACCAGCAAACTTTGTGGCTGACACCTTTGTGGTTGTAGGCGAAAAATGCGCCAATTCACTCAAACGATCCACAATGCGCAATGGCGTCATAGCCGTTCCGCGGCATAGGCAACTGGGTGATAGAATCCACACTTACATCAGACCAGTTCCTCGGAGGGATCTCCAACGGTTGGAGCAGTTCGGCAGGCATATGGTAGCGTGCCTTACTGCGCTGGCAGGTGGCACAAGTCTCCATAAAAGACTCCATTATCGGTCATTTACGAGTGTGTGTGTATTGGTTTCACTTTCAAACCATGGGTCTGTGCCATACCCTCACGAATGCGCACATACGGCTCAGAGAGGTTGGCGGTGGACTGCCGAGCAGCTCCACGAGTAGGCCGCACGTCTGCGGTCCCAACCCCTGAAGCGTGCAAGACAACCGCTACACCAGCCCCTGCAATGTTGCGGGTTACCGGGTCTGTAACATTCATCCTTCGAGGGCCGTACTCCTACTGGAAACGGAATGCCACTATGCACTCTGCCCACCGTGCTTGACGCCTGCTCAATTGCTGTTTTGTGTGAAAGTAGGTCAACGGGCAATGATCCATAAAGACTCTATTCAACACCCTCGAGATAGCATCGCCACACACGTAGGGTGTAATGAACCGGCCGTTTGGTTGGCCACACGGCTCTGTTGCTATTACATGACCGGCTATTTGGTACAAGTGGGCCCGCCAGGTGGCGGGCTGGCTTGCCGGGCAAGGGCCCGCCCGTCCGAAATACCCCTCGAGGATTCGCCCGTTCAAGGGGAGGATCTTGGGCCCGCCGCAAAAGGGCCTTGGGGCGACCCGTTCACATCCCGGGAGGGGGTTGGCATGAGGAAGCACAAGGAGCCTTGGGGCCTGAGGCTTGACAAGCAATTCAAGCCCGTGGAGCTCAGGAGCAGCCTTGCCTGTAATGAAACAGCTGTCTGGTTAAGCCACATGACTCTGTTGGCATTACATGACCGACTATTTGGGCCAGGTGCCCGCCAGCTGTCAGGCTGGCCGGGCAAGTGGCCCGCCCGGGTGCGGGCCCCGCCCGTCCCGAGATACCCTTCGCCAGGATCCGCCCGTTCAAGGGAGGATCTTTGGGCCCGCCGCAAGGCGGGCCTTGGGCGACCCGCTCACACCCCTGGAGGGGGGATGGCACGGGGAAGCACCAAGGAGCCTCAGGGGCTGAGGCTCATCAATTGGTTCGAGCCCGGGAAGCCTCCGAGCAGCCTTGCCGCTGCTCGCCGCCGCAGCCGCCGCCGCACTGCGCTGCGGGGCCTGCTGCGCCGGCCTGCGCCCAGGAGGTGGAGTCGCCGTCAAGGCGGCGCCACAGGGCCTGTCTTCCGCTGCGCGACGCGCTAGTGCTTTCCTGGTGTAGTGGGTTGGCTCCTAAACCCCCTATGCTCGAACCCAAGAAGGACTCTCTGTCTAGTTGCGTGTTCAGGGCGAAATTTATTACATTACCACTGCCCGCCAACGCAGCCGCCGCCGCACTCTGCTGCGGGGCCTGCTGCGCCGGCCTGCGCCCCGGACGGCGGCGCCACAGGGCCTGTCTTCCGCTGCGCCTATGCGCTAGTGCTTCACGTGTAGTGAGTTGGCCTCTGAACCCCCTACAGCCGAACTCAACAAAGACTGCTCATCCTGACTGCATGTGTAGGGCGAGGTTCCTTACATAGAGCGTGCACAATAGCAAGGAGCTCTTGCTCTCTCGTAGTATAGTTACGCTCTGCAGGACGAAGCAGGCGACTCTCAAATGGTACGGGGTGACCCTCCTGCAGGAGAACGGCACCAATGCCGGTCAAAGAGGCGTCACAGAATACTTCAAATGGCACACCTTCTCGAGGCAAGGCCAAAACGGGTGGATGCACCAGGACCGGTTTGATATCCTCGAATGCCGTCTGGCATTCGGACGTCCACACCCAGCTGACGTCCTTACGAGTGAGCTTCGTAAGAGGAGATGCCATACCTCCGTATCCTTGCAGGAACTTACGGAAGTAGTTTGCGAATACCAAAAAGGAACGCAACTGTGGCACATTCCGTGGCACTGGCCAGTCCTTTACTACTGCAGTCTTTCTGGGATCGACGCGGACCCCGCCTTTGCCCACAACGTGTCCTAGGTATGTTAACTTCGGCTGGTTAAATACATATTTAGACCTCTTGGCATACAACCGATTCACACGCAGCAATTGCAGCACTTGCCGCAGGTGCAGTACGTGATCCTCAGGTGTTTTACTGAACACCAGGAAATCATCCAAGTAGACCAGCACAAAGTCATACAATAGGGGGCCAAAGACCTTCGTCATCACCGCCTGAAATGTGGCAGGTGCATTGATTAGACCAAAGCTGAGCACCTTGCAGTGGAAGTGACCGAGTGGCGTACGGAATGCCAACTTCGGGACGTCCTCGGGGGTGATACACATTTGGTGGTAACCGCTTTGCAAATCGAGGGAACTAAAGACATTAGCTCCTGCGAGACGTTCAAACAGGTCGTTAATTCGAGGCGAAGGATACTGGTTCTTGACAGCGAACTTATTCAAAGCTCGATAGTCGATGCACATCCGAAGACTACCATCCTTCTTCTTGACGAAGAGGATTGGTGCACCGTACGGCGACTGGGAAGCCTCAATGTGCCTTTTACGTAGCAGTTCCGTCACCTGGGACTGCATCTCCCGAAATTTTGAGAGGAGAGGCGATACATCGGACGGGACGGTGGCGAAGCGCCAGGCTCCAATTGAATTGTATGAGCCACGCCTTGATCCGGAGGCAAACCGTCTGTTGTTGGCGCGACTGCGCTGAGTGCCGAGGCACTTACTACCGTAAGAATCTAAGTACAAGCTACAAATACGAGCAATTTAGGAGGTCTTGGGAAAACGCCATTCACGCCGTTCTCCACGTGGAGGTGCCCCGCGTTCTGGCGACACAGCAAAGCCAGGCCCCTTGGAGTCAAACGTTCAACTACAGGACTGCATGGCACAAAAAAGTGGACACTGATCCAGCTCAAGTACATGCTCGCAGCTTCCTGCAACTGAGTAGAAGGAACCCATATAACAAGGGGGCCTTCGTCCATTAGCGCTTGCATAAGCCCATGCAAGAGCGTACTACTGGCACCACAGACTTTGGACACACTCGTCCCACAAGTTCAAACAGCAGTTCCACATCATGCCGCTGAAGTACCCACAAGGGGGATAAAGGAAGGCACTGACTTTTTCCTTTGCCCTTATACTGGCCCTTCGGGTGTGTTGAGGCAGGCGTAGACGGCGTCGGCTCCTTCGGCAGCTGCGGGCACTCCCGTACACGATGCCCCTTCGAGCCGCATCGGTAGCATGCCCGCTCGTCCTCCGGGACAAATTTGATTTTCACTTGAGTACTACCACTTCCCGAGGCGGCTGCCGGGGTCTTCCATCGTAGCCGTTCCGAGGCTTGAAGCGCATGACCACGGAAGTACCCGGCACGTCACGATCCTCACCACCACGGAGCAGGCGCTTCTTTGTGGGATACATGGAGGAAGACTGCCGCGCTTGCTCGATGAACGTCTGTAACGTTGTTACAGCTTGTGTGCGTGAGCTTGTCCAACTGGGATATGTTAACCACATGGTGCGGAAGGCCCGCCTTGAATATTGGACTTGATCCAGGGCATTCATGTTGCCGCACTTCATCAACAACAGCTGAAACCGCCATACATAGTCCCTCAAAATCGTCATCAACCATTCAGATCACGTCGATTTAATTTCTACCGTTAAGTTCCGCATGGACCTCTCCGCACATGGTGCTCAACGAGGGGGTAGTCCCAGGTGCTGTAATCCCGAGGTGTTGAGGACGACTTTGTACTGTCCCACACAGCGGCGGGATCTCCCGTGAGATACGTGGCGGCGATCCCGACCGGAGATGTTACAGGCGCCTCACACAATATAAACCACGCATTCATCTTCCGCAACCAGGCGGCGAGGCTGCCTTGCCCATCGAACTTTGAAGGCTGGCACGGCTGGGCGCGCCACAACCGTGCACCGTGGCTAACCTTAGCCCGGAGACGTTGAACTCGCTGTTCCTCACGCACAGACGGGAATCAAGCATTCGTATCTCCTCGCACAGCGCCCTCAAGTCGGGGTTACGTGCGAATCCCAACAGGAATTGCAGCCTGAACCTGCTCCTGTAGGCGCCCTAGGCGCCGCGTCTCGGCGGTGTCAGGCCGTCCAGACCGAACGCTTGGACCTCCGCCAGCTCGTTCGCCACCTCCTCGACCTCTGCCGCTGGCACTGCCGGCGGAGGGGGCTAGGTTGTGCACTTGACCCAGCAGAATCCATACCTTTACAGCAACACACTGAAGGCCAAGTCAGTGGCGGGCATATAGACAAACCGCGAGGACTATACTACCACAATATTGCCGAGCGAGCTGGTGCCCCAAGCAAGCAAAGCAATCATGGTAGCGCACAAGTCATACCCCCAGAACGCAAAGCAGCACGCGCAGCCGAGGGAGGGACCAGCACTGGATACGGACCAGCCGCTGGCACAAGGCCAAATTTCGCCGCCCAGCGCGATCGGTTTCAACTCCTTGTCATGCAGACAGGCAATCCGCCGACCGCTGGTGGGTTTGCAGGAGAAGTACTGACCTGGCAATGGTGATTGCTGCCGGGGTGGTGGACCAATTGACATGGCCGACCCCGAATGCGTGGATGTAGCGGGCGAGTGTTCACGATACCACAGCCCGCTGATGCAAATCCACGGGTCGCTCTGGCAAGGGGTCTCAAGACACTAGTCAGCGCCAGAGCATCAGGAGGAACCTTGCATTGGCAGCCGTATCATAACAGGAATACGAGGCTATCCTGATGCAAGGACACCTCTGATACCAATGTAACGTTCCAAGCCCTAGACACGCAATAAGGGTTCGTACGTCCTGGTTTGAGGTCGGACCCAGGGAAATCAGAGACTACCCCCTTACAGAGTAGAAACACCAGTGCACACAGAATATGTAAAGAATGAGGATCGTCAAGCCCAAGGATGAGGCGGTGGTGTCGCGAAGCAAAGGAGTCGGAGCCAAACGTATGCAATGGGTCAAAATAAACCAGCTGTTGAAATGTAAACAATGCCAAGTGTAAGCGTCTGGGGTGGGAGAGAGGCCTGCGACTGGCTGCCCCTCCTCCTGAAGTAACCATCGAGGTTCTCGGGGCCCTGCCCCCGGCCTCATGGGATTATTAGGCGCCCGGCCACTTGTTTAGCCCTCACAGAAGATCCACCCGTGGCCGCCGCCTCCGCCGCTGGAGTCGCCGCCGATTGCGGGGACCCGCGCGGAATACTAATACTAATACTAGTAGAGTTCTAACACTAGATTCCGGCTTTGACGCCGTCGCGCTCCTGAATTCCATATTGCTCCTTCATCAGCGTCGCGCGCCATTATTCAGAGATGCGCTTTCTCTAATATCGCGCGCCCGTCCTTCGCCTCCTCAGTACCCCCTCCAGCTATCATTCCCATGATATAGATGTTCCATCTTGTGTAACTTCGTTACAGAATACATACGCGCATACCGCGCAGCGGAAGTCTTACCCTGAGGCACCGCCGATAGGCGGCGACTCTACTAAGGGTCTGGCTTATATCCCCAGATGGGGCGCAAGCATGGCACTGCGCAGAGCCAGCGATGGATGCAGCAACAAGCTGCGGCGACGAGCTGAGCAGCAGACGGCAGCAGCAGAGCTGTGGCGGCGGATGCGGCAGCAGGCAAGCAGGGCTGTGCCTCTCTCGGCGTCACGGGTCCGACTGGGCAGTCTGGCCTTGGCCGACTACAGATAGCGTTCCACCTGCCACCCCGAGGGTGTGACGAGGGTCGTCCCAGGGCCCACCCTCGGAAGGACGGGCCCAACAATGGGGACACAGAATACGTGTGTGACGAGGGGAGCCCCAGGGGCCTACCCTTGGCGGGGCTCGCCCGAGAGCGAGCCCGACATCGGGATAGCTAGACAGGGTGCAGCGGATTGACCGGCACCATAGGACGCCCCAACGGTGACGATACGATGATGGAAGGTTACCGGCACCGTTGGCACGCCCTAACGGCGGGTACGTTACAGGAACCCCGTGGGACACAAGTGGTGCCAGCCGCTAGGTCCGCAGACTCCCCCACGATGCAGGTAGAAATGGTCGTCCCACCAGGCATCGTTGCGAGTGATGTTCCCAGCCGCTCGCGTGCAGGAGTTGTTGCACACGCGCTAGCAGTGTGCAATATCCTGCTTCTGCAGCGCCTCCTTGCCTGCCATGGCGCACACGCCGTGTGAGCGCTGGCGAGAGCCTGTCTCCTCTGATACCAATGAAGAAGATGCTGTGAATTGCCAAGCCCGGGCTGCTGGCGGAGAAAGGAAAAGTAGGGAAGGCATTGAGTGGGGCTGCAACGGTACTATGCGGACTTGACGTCAATTCCACCTTCCTTAAGATATCGCTGGCGGGTTCTTGTAAGCACAGCTTTGATTTGCTTTGCTTAGTAATACAAGACGAGGGTTGCACTCAATCTAGGAATCAAGTCAACTTCTCACGACACGAGCTGACGACAGCCATGCAGCACCTGTACGAACTGTTTGTGCTGTACGTTAAATACAAGCGACTTCGTATGTCAAAGACTGGTAAAATATGAGCAACGATTACTGCAGGGGCAAGGAGTCTGAGGTTGGGTGAACAAATTACCCCCTTTTCCATCTCGGCTTTCCCCTGGCCTGACGGACTGCGAGCCCGGTCATACAGGCCATACGGGTGGAATAATGGGCACCCACTTTCTCGTTGACGAACCCGTCAACGACCTGTCGACGACCATCAACGGGCTACCATCGACAATCTACCCATCCGTCGGCCACCACCGCTATCCGACGGTCCCCCGTCAAATACTCGTCAATAACGATTGACAGTCTACAACCCTCGGGTTATCATTCACGTCAAAATCAACGACCAGTAACACGCCATCAAGGTAGTCTACAGCGCTGCCGCCTCCCGTCGCCGTTCCAACGCCAGCTCCATGCTGCTCGCGCGTCACGACTCCCGGTTGCGCCGCTTTCAACTCAAGGTTGATCTCACGCTTTCCGGTCGTCAGCCTGGTGAATTTTCCGTCTCCAGGCATCTGTCAACCCATTCCTGCGGCACTGACAATCAATTTTTTATCAGGCAGATGAGGTGACTAATCTCGAGGCATCTGTCAAGACATCACTGCTGCATTGACATTCCAGCTATGTGATATCGTTACAAAAGCAGCGCTCTCTTGGACAGTATGTGACATCTCTGTTCCTAATCACACAGTTAGGGTCAGAATGTCCTGTTTGGATTTCGGACATAGTGTAATGAATCTCGCCCTGAACACGCAGTTAGAGGGAGAGAGTCCTTATTAGGTTCGAACATAGTGGGTTTAGGAGCCAACCCACTACACCAGGAAGCACTAGCGCAATGCGCAGCCGAAGATAGGCCCTGTGGCGCCGCCGTCCGGCGGCGACTCCACCTCCTGGGCGCAGACCAGCGACTGGCCCTTGACGGGCGCAGCCACGGGCGCCCCGCAGCAGGCCCGCGGCAGTGCGGCAGCTGCTGCGGCGGCGAGCAGCGGCAAGGCTGCTCCAGGGACTTCACTGGCTCGAACTGATTCTCGAGCCTCTGTCCCCAAGGCTCCTTATGCTTCCCAGTGCCACCCCCCCTCCAGGGATGTGAGCGGGTCGCCCCAAGGCCCGCCTTGCGGCGGGCCCCAAGATCTTCCGGTTTGAACTGGCGAATCATCGAGGGGTATTTCGAATGGCGGGACCCGCCTCCGGGTCCCGCCATTCTTCCGGGCGGGCCCTTGCGCGCCCAGCTAGCCCGCCACCTGGCGGACCCACTTGTCCCAAAGATTTCGGTCATGTAATGCAACAGAGCCATATGGCTTAACCAAACGGCTGGTTCATTACATACCTCCCCCTCCCCACTTTGGTGTTCACGTCCTCGGAGAACAGCCGGCAGATTTTACACCCGACGGTTGTTGCCTCGACCAAGCCTAGGAGCATTACCAACCTTGGCCAGGTATTCCCTGAGAGCATCCGGACAATTCGCCAAATTGACCGCAAGCTCCCACGTGTTGTGCTCAGGCCCATACCCGAGCCACTTCACCAAATACTCACGGGTCTTACGCGCTCGAGGCTTGTCCCTGTGAGACAAGATCTCTTCCAACTCAAACTCAAGGCGCGTACCCACAGCCCGCAAGGGTAAGTGCCTCGTGCTAAGCAGCACTTGCGCACCAACATCAAAGGACAGGTCCTTCCGTTTTTTGTCAGCATAAGCCTTCTGGCGACTCTGAGCAATTTCCAAGAATTGCCGGGCTCGTCTCTGAGCCTCCAAGAGGGTCCCAGTAAAGGCTACCACGGCGGGAACTCTTTCCGGCCTCCCCCCCTGAAGTGGAGCTCGGGGATGCTGACCACAGTTGAGGACGCTGACGTTCGTGTTCAGCAAACCATGATTCTCTGCCATACCCTTGACGGATAGGACAGAGAGCTCAGAGAGGTCAGCTGTGGGTTGCCGAGAAGCTTGACGAGTCGGACGCAGTCCCGCAGCCCGCACTCCAGAAGCGTTCAAGGCAGCCAACGCATAAGCTCCGCGAATGTTGGGACGCACAGGGTCCCCAACATCAAGCCGTCCAGGGCAATAAAACCACTGGAAATCGAATTGTGCGGTAAGCGTGCATCACAGCCAGCAAAGCCCGATAATCACTGCACATGCGTAGACACTCATTCTCCTTTTGACAAAAAGAATGGGCGCTGCGTATGGCAATTGAAAGGACGCATCAGAGCCCGTCGCCAGCAGGTCGTCGACCTGAGACTGCATTTGTCGAGACGTTGGACAGTGCAAGTCTGGCGGGCAAAAATCGAGGATGCTGGTGGAGCACAAAGCCAAGCAATTCCAATATACATCAAATGCGACGGTCAGCGCAATAGCGTAACAAAGCACCTCGGCTTCATATTGCTGAATTGGAATTGAGCATAAACCCAGCACAGTGGTGGGCTGGCCGTCGGCCATTGGCACACTAGATAGACCGTCTGCTTGCAGATGCAAGCCAGCGGAACACACCAAATCCACACCTACAAAGGCCACTGAGGCCCCTGAGTCTAGGGGGGTTCTAGCCGGTGCCGCAGCAACCAGCCCCTCAAATAGCATATTGTGTCCCCCATGGACACTGCCTAGAAATGGGGTGTGAGTGACGTAGACCCGGATTGAGGTCCAGTGCGACCTACGCTGAGGGGCATCGACGCGACGTCTAAGGAGCTCTGTGTCCCGCCTTGGGCGAGCACAACAGCGCCATCCTTAACGGAGCTCGATTAGTCACGCCGCCCTGCTGCGGCACAATGTAGAACAGCATTTCGTCAGCCTTTCGGCGTGTAGGCCAGCTCAGATATACATTGGCAGCTAAGTGCAAGTCATTGTGGGCAACCCACACACATAGAGGCCCTTTGGCCTGTAGACCTTGCGACTAAGCAAAAATGGAGCGTACAACCGGTACTTTGGTTGACAGGCAAGCAATGCAAGCAAGATCAAACAGCTCAAGTGCTTCTGGCTGAATGAAATGGCTCCTAGAGGCAAGGGTCAGGCACTCACGCTTGCCCTTGAAATTGCCGTTGCCCCGGCCATCGGGGGCTGTGGACGTGGCCGAGATGACGGTCCTGCTGTCGGGCAGTCACGAGCCTGGTGGCCCTTCTCTCCGCAGCCATAGCACACACCATGTGGCTCGTGCGGCCTTTGGAAACCGTCTTCATGTGGCACACGTGGCTTGTGGAAGCTGTTGTGGGGACGACCGTTCTGACCCTCCTTCAGGTGGAACCTCTTCAGCTTGCTGCGGTCTGGCTCCTCCGACATTTCTGCCTCTTGCAGTGGACGCTTGCCACGCCCCAAATCTGGCGTGCTGACCACCTTCCTGGCGTGTTCTATCATCTTAGAAAGGTCAGTGAACGCCCTCGAGGTAGCTGGGTCTGTCGCCACCCACGAGCGCATCGCAAAGGGCAGGCCAGCCTTGAATCTGTGGCATTGGTCAATGGGCTGCATGGGCTCAGTCCTCAGCTTGGAGATGAGAAGTCGAAAGCGACGGACATAGGGCTCGAAGTCAACACTTCGCTCGCTTTCCATGCGCAGGGCATCCAATTCATCACGGGCTCGCAGCTCCGCATGCGGATCACCATATGCCGACATCAGCTGGTCGGCGAAGAAGCCCCAGTCGTTGAACTCGGCTGGCTCCCTGCCCTTCTTTATGGAGTCCCTCCACTCCCGGGGCTCTTACGCGAGGTAAGTCGCCGCCAGCGACACCCATGCCGCGGCGTCCGCCTCCTTGGTGGCGAACCATTCTGCCATCTCAGACAGCCATGACTGCAGCCCACCGCGATCGTCTTGTCCGGTGAACTGGCGGGGTGGATGGGCTGTTGCACGCCCGTGCAGTGGGTTGCCGGCGCTCTTGCGCACCAAGTGCATGGCAGCATTGGTTTCTTGGGCATGGCGTTGTTGCGCGCGGAGCTGGGCGATGGTTGTGCGGTGCTCCTCGCACATGCGCTCGAGCAGGCGGTAGAGGCCCTCCGGGACTGGGCCCATCGCCGCCTGGACTGCCGCCAGGTCCGCCGTGAGGAGTGCAACCCTCTGCAGGTCCCCAGCCGACAAGCCCTCCAGGCCTTCGGGAGCCTCAGGAGGAGGGCTTGGCGGCGCACTGGTAGCGCGTGACGTCATGCTGTCTGAAGGACACTGAGTGATCAATTCAGCTCCGACAGTCAGCAAATCACACACTCCATACTGCAATACAAGACATCGCAAGACTGCTGCAGCAGCGAGCGAGCAAGCAAGGCAGCGCGCAACCTCACACCTCATTCAGCAGGCAAGGCAGACAGCCGCAAACATGACCAGGACCGATGTACCCGATTGATGCTGCCCACAAGACGACCCTGACCACACAACGACTGCAGATTCAAGCCCCACCTCAAATGGAGTGAACAGCAAGTGGTCCTCAGGGATCGACAGTCAGATCGGCGCTGGTCGTTGCTGGCTGGCGCGAAGATGCCTCTACACCCGGCGCGTCCGCTGAGCCGCTTTCGACCAACGTCTGGCAAGCACTTCAATTTTGACAGAAAAAAAGTCAGGCCAGCACATGAAGGTGATCCTTGCATCATCAGCAGTGAATATCAGAAGTCACAAGCGCAGATGGATGCAAGACCGCCTCTGATACCAATGTAATGAATCTCGCCCTGAACACGCAGTTAGAGGGAGAGAGTCCTTATTGAGTTCGAACATAGTGGCTTTAGGAGCCAACCCACTACACCAGGAAGCACTAGCGCAATGCGCAGCCGAAGATAGGCCCTGTGGCGCCGCCGTCCGGCGGCGACTCCACCTCCTGCGCGCAGACCAGCGACTGGCCCTTGACGGGCGCAGCCACGGGCGCCCCGCAGCAGGCCCGCGGCAGTGCGGCGGCTGCTGCGGCGGCGAGCAGCGGCAAGGCTGCTCCTGGGACTTCACTGGTTCGAACTGATTCTCGAGCCTCTGTCCCCAAGGCTCCTTATGCTTCCCAGTGCCACCCCCCCTCCAGGAGAAATTTCGTGTATTTGAAACAATCGAAGGCCAGTATGGCCAAGTACAGAGGTAAGCACATCTTATGACGTAAAAACCTCCAGGGGTGTGAGCGGGTCGCCCCAAGGCCCGCCTTGCGGCGGGCCCCAAGATCTTCCGGTTTGAACCGGCGAATCATCGAGGGGTATTTCGAATAGCGCGACCCGCCTCCGGGCGGGCCCTTGCGCGCCCAGCTAGCCCGCCACCTGGCGGACCCACTTGTCCCAAAGAGTTCGGTCATGTAATGCAACAGAGCCATATGGCTTAACCAAACGGCTGGTTCATTACACATAGGGTGTTTTGGAGACAACCCCCTTACAGAGTGGAACGCCAGCGCACACATACGCGCACAGAGCGCAGCGGAAGTCTTACCCTGAGGCACCGCCGGAAGGCGGCGACTCACCGAGGGTCAGCGACTGTCCCCGCAAGGGGCGCAGGCATGGTACTTACAGAGAGCCGTCGAGGCCCGCAGCGACGAGCCCCAGTGACGGGCTGGGCAGCAGGCGGCAGCAGCAGAGCTGTGGCGGCGGCTGCGGCAGCAGGCAGCAGCAGGGCTGTGCCTCTCTTGGCGTCACCGGTCCGACTGAGAAGTCTGGCCTCTGCCTACTACTGATAAGCGTTCCATCTGCCACCCCTCCCCTGAGCGTGTGACGAGGGTCGCCCCCAAGGTCCTCCCCGGAAGGGGCGGGCCTGACAAGGGGACACGACGGGCGCACAGGGCCAGAGGCCTGTAGCACGAGTCCAAGGGACTAGCGCCAAGGAGGTGGCGCGCCAAGCCAAGAGCCTGGCTCACGGGGCCAAGGGACTGAGGACATGAGGACTGTAGCCATGAGGCATGAGGCCAAGCTGGCCCACAGCCCGCAAGACGTTGGCCTGAGGGACAGCTGGCCCACCCGGCCAGCCCGCAGGGCGCGGGCCCAAGGCGTGCGCACGTGGTACGGAGCCCGGGACCTCGAACCGTACTTAGCTACATACAGTGGAGCAAAAGCTACCGGTACTGTTTGGGACTTCCAAAGGGTAGATACGGTATAATCATGTAATGTTACCGGCACCGTTGGCACTCTGAAACGGAGGGAACGTCACACAGTACGACTTGCGGACGTTGCCGCCAGTATACGCGGTACGAGACCCGGGGCCTCGGATCGTAGTCAGCTACACTCGGTGTAGCAAAGCTACCGGCACCGTTTGGATTTCCAAACGAAGGGGACGTTACAGTAACAAACTGCTTCACGCGGTGTAGCAAAGTTACCGGCACCGTTTAGGTAACTTTGCTACCTAAAGTAGCAAAGTAAGACAAAAACCGGTTAGAGTTACCCGTTTATTTTTTGGCTCTCAAACGTAACAACCTGCCCCTACACAAGCAAAGACCGGTGGGAGCTTTGGATCGGTGATGCCCAGTAAGCAAGGTGCAGCCCTGCTGCTGCCTGCTGCCGCAGCCCGTCGCCGGCAGAACGCTGCCGGCTCGCTACGAGGCGTCCATGGCTGGCCCTTGGTGGACTAGCTGCTGGCTGGTGCTCAGTAGGTGGAGATGCTGCCTGAGGGCGGCGTAACAGGGCCAAGTCTTCCGCTGCGCTGCCGCGCGAGTGCTTTGCCGTTTGAGGGCTTTGGCTCCTAAGAGCCTACAGCCGAACTCAACAAGGACAACTCCTAGTGCTCCGCCATGCCACCCCTCCTCCAGGGCTGTGTTGAGGTCGCCCCAAGGCCACCCAAGGGTGGGCCGCCCGAGGACCCCGAGAGGCGGACCTGTACGAGGGAAGCCCACCCCGAGGGCGGGCCGCACAAGACCCAACACATCCCGAGGGGCGGGCCGCACAAGGCCCACCTCGAGGGGCGGACCTGGACCAGGGTGGACACCGAGCCACCGGGCCCCCCATGCGGGATCAACTTGGCAAGGCTAGTCGATTAAGTGCCATCAGGTAAGCGGTAATCACACTAGCTAGCGCACACAAACGGTGAAATTGCTACATACCTCCCCACTTGAATCGTCACGTCCTCGGGAACAAGAAACGACCATTACATCCGACGGGTGAGACCTCTGTGTAGCGGAGGGAAATCACAACCTCTGCAAAGTAGTCCGCAGAGTAGCCGAGCAATTGGCAAAAGTGGCGGCAGGCTCCCTAAGTTGTGCTCAGTCTGATATAGCCGACTCGTTTTGCAGGACACTAAGGGGTCTTGCGCCCACGGAAGCTGTGATGTCCCCACCCATTACGTGACGCGCTTATTTTGGGTTGATGGTAACACATAGTAACGGTGCGCGGCTCAGTGTCGTTATACTCCCGCGCCCCACCGACGCGCGCAGTGACGCGCGCGCGACTGACGCGTGCAGCGCGTGGGCGAGGCGCGACGGTGACGCGCGGCGCGCCGCCACGCGCTTCCAGAGAGGAGCTGCTCGGCGGTGCCGCCGCCGCGCAGCCGGAGCCGCCGCGCCGCCGATGCCGCGCCGCTCTCAGAGGAGGAGCTGCCCGGCGGTGCCGCCGGACTTGTAGTGACACGCATGTGACGCGTGTGGCACCGCGACGCGCCTAACGGCGCCGCGCCGCGCAGGGCGGCGCAGCTTCCAGAAGGTAGCCGCGTGGCGTGGCTCTCGCGAGCCACCTGCCCACACAATCGTGTCCCCCATGTCGGGCCCGACTTCCGAAGGTGGGCCTTGTGGCGAGCCTCCCAGAGACCCCTGGGGAATGTGGCACATGAAGCACTATAAGTAGGGCTAAGACCAGACTCGGGGTACCCGGTCCAAGTCAGCGAAGGCCACGCGAGAGAGAGAGGCGCGCAGCCCTGCTGCCGCCTGCCGACGCAGCCCTGCTGCTGCCTGCTGCTGCAGCCCATTGCCGCATCCCGTCGTTGCGGATCTTCATCGGCTCTTCTTGGATAAGACTGTGACTGCTTCCCTTGAAGACAGTTGCTGGCACCTACCTGAGAGGTGAGTCGTCGCCAGTCAGCGGCGCCTCAGGGCAAAGCATTCGGATGCGTCGTATCCGTTGTGCTTCTCTGTGCTCGGGCTTTCCTTTAAACCCCAGCGACCGAACACAATAAGGACGATCTAACCCCAACTGTGCGTATAGTTCAGAATGTCACAGAAACTGTCCCGGTGCACAAAAACTCCTCCACCTCGTACTCAAGCACATCCTCAAGCAGAGAGGAGAGGTGGGCGCGGTTGGACACGGCCACCCTGATCAGACCGGAGCTGGGACACGTGGACTACGTTGTGGGTCTTCCAAACGGTGTGCCAAGCTCATAGTCCTTGCCAACAAGGTGTAACGCGGAGAAAAGGTCCAAACCACTTGGTTATCAACTTACGCGTACCCACTGCCCGTAAGGAGAACGGCTTTGTACTCACGTTTAAGGCATTAAAGCACTTACATCGAAGGACATATCATTCCGGTCAGCATATATCATTCCGGTTAGCATAAGCTTTCTGCCTCCTCTTGGCCAATCTAAGAATGGCCGGGCCCGTCGTTGGGCCTCCAAGCGGGTGGGTGCCAGTGAAGGCGACAGCCGCTGGAACACGATCCGGCCTCCCCGCCTGCAGAGGTGCTCGGGGATGCTAACGGTACTTGAAAAAGAGCGTGTTTCTCTAGTGGACTCATGACAGGCATTGGTCACAGCATCCTGGGCCGGCCCTACAAATTCATTCGAGTCGGTCTGACTTGGCTTTGACAAACTGGCCGGAGCATGTCCTCCAGAACCCGAGTCAAATTGGTCAATGTTGCCGTTCTAGCTTTCCTCGAGAAGGCGTGCGGTGTGAGCTGATATGTGACGCCTCTTTTGACTGGCATTGGTGCTGTAGAGTTTCGCCCGTCTGGCCACATTACCCTCCCATCAATGCGTACATGTGGTATCTGCGGCGCGCGCCATTTGGGTGCATTCTCCCGCGCGCGTTGTCTTCTCCCGCCAACGATGTACCGCTTGGCGTGACCCCTGTCTTGGTATCCTCGAGCAATACAGAAACACTACAAGTCTTGAGCCGAGACCCGACCTCGAGGAGTACGGAGCGGTGGAGCCCAAGAGTGGCGCAGCCTGCTGCTGCCTGCCGCCACAGCCGCCGCTGCAGCCTGCTGCGGGCCTGCTGCGGGGAGTCCGTGGCTGCGCCCCTTGGGGGACAGCTGCTGGCTTGCGCCCAGGAGGTGGAGTCGCCGCCTGACGGCGACGCCACAGTGCCTGTCTTCCGCTGCGCCTATGCGCCAGTGATATACCATGTAGAGGGTTGGCTCCTTAACCCCCGAATCTAGAAAGGACGACTTACTACTAAATGCGTGTAGGTGCATTTTGTTACAGCTTGGCAATTGCCATCCGGTGTTCGGGCATCAGTAAGCGACCTCTAGTGTGACTTGTGGTTGTCGAGAGGGTCAGCTTAGCAGCAGGTGATATACGAGAGGGCAGTGGCTGTGAGAGGCCAGCCTAGGCAAGGAGTGGACAAAGCATGAAGGGGCCAGAGAAACGTTGACGCACACAGGGAACCAAGTAGCTACGAAATAAACAGTAACCCCTGTTGAGCAGCCGCAGGTCGGAGAGACTACTTTTCCGGTAGTGGGTCCTCTCTGGCCAGGGCCAGAGACTGCAGGCAATGCGCGACCAGCACGCAGATACAGTGCGCGTGCCATTGAGATCTGCAGCGAGACTGACAGGCACATGCAATACGCCTGCACGAAAGAGCCTGCTATGTCGAAATCTGCCTGCTTCCTGTGGAACCGGCGGATACAGCGCTGCGCTTCTTCACCAGAGCTGGTGAAGAAGCTCGAGCCACCGAATGCCAAGCGCCCCGTAAACGTCGATGGCGAGCTGGAAAGACTCGTCCTCCCGTGGGTTGATCCGCATAATTCATCTCCTTGGTCCGGGCTGCGCAGGCCACCTCATGCCCAGCCTTGGAGGCAGATTGAGTGGAGTGGTCACGGTCGAATGAGTTGGTTGTCACCACCACGTCCATGATGGAGCATGGGCCGCCAGCCAGTGGAGTGGCCAGGAGGTCGACCCGTCTGGCGTGGATACCGTTACCCTTCTGTTGGAGCGGCAAACCGAGGAGTTCTCTGCAGCCACCGAGAAGCTCCACGAGGATGCCATGCATGGCGTCGCGGAGGAGGTCGTGCGCCGCCGTCCGCCCAACACCGTGTGTATATCGTAGACGTGTGCCGCCAAGTTCGCAGCCTCGGCCCTGCTCGCTAACACTCGCGTTGAACCACTCCCTGAGGCAGGGCGGCAGCAGATCGAGGAGCCGGTGGACGGCTGTGCAGAAGGCCTGGGCCGGGATGGTGAGCGCGTCATGTAGCTGATTTCATGAAGTGGGAAGGCCATCAGCCACGCCGCTGCCCCAGGTGAGGAGGCCGCCCGCAGTCGAGCGCGCCCGCGCAGGTCGGGCTCTGGGAGCAGGGCGGTGGCGACGGCCACCTTGTCCAGGGCGGCCGTGACGCTCGCTTGGACGCGCAGGTCGGCGGGGAGTGCGAGATGCTCAAAAGATACCCCCTTTCCTGCCAGGTCTGGGTGCTCCGCCAGCATTTCCTGGTGGCCGAGCAAGCGACAGCCACAAAGGCAGCGTACCCGTACCCACCTCCACCACCGCCCGCTCCAGGGCGCGCCGTCCTTGGACATGCATCGCTGGGACAGGAAGCGGCGGTCCCCGTCTGTGTGCTTGCCTTTATACATTTCCTTCTCCCCTTGCAACTTCACAAAGCATAAGAAAAGAGAGACAGCTCTTGAAAGCGGGCGAGGGCTGTTAAACGCTAGCACACGTAATTGAGAACGAGGTCAGGAAGAGCTGGATAGCTTAGAAACCACTAAGGATGCCTGCTCATTATTCCTAGTCAGCAGCTGCATCTTGAAGCCATTTCAGAAAAGGGAGTGGCCCTGACATATCTCGACCCCTGCAGACAGGCAATAAGGCGGTCGATGTCCTTATTGGGTTCGGACGTAGGAGTTTAGAACCAAACCCCTACACCGTGAAGCACCTCGCGCCTCAGCGCGCAGCGGAAGTCTTGCCCTGTGGTGACGCCGTCAGGCGGTGTCTCCACCTCCCGGGCACCAGCCCGCAGCTAGCCCACCAAGGGCCGGCCACGGACGTCTTGCAGCGAGCCGGCAGCGTCCTGCGGCGGCGAGCTGCAGCAGCAGGCGCAGCAGCAGGGCTGCGCCGCTCTCGGGACTTCACTGATTAGAACTGGTGCTCAGCTCTCAGCCCCCAGACTCCTAGTGCTCCCGGTGCCGCCCCCCCTCAGGGGCGCATGGGGTCGCTCCATGGCACACCCCACGGGGCGGGCCGCGTGCGGCCCGCCCCGAGGGGCAGGCCTGTCGAGGTCGAGGGGAAGGCCCCGCTGTCGGGGCCGCCGTGTCGAGGCGGCGGGGTGGACACCGCGCCACCCGCGGCTGCCGTGCACGGGGCGCCAGGGTGGACATCGTGCCACCGCGGCCCCGTGCGCGGGGCGCCAGGGCGGACACCGTGCCACCGCAGCCCCGTGCGCCTGTGGTAGATCAGGGGTTAGCGGCCGTTACTGCTAACCACTCAATGCGGAAGCGTCTGAGGGGTCGGCTAAGCGAGGGCTGAGCGAGAGCGTCTAGGCAGCGGCTGGAGCGACGTGGGGAGCAGCATAGGGCACGGGAGACCGAGCCTGCGTGTGGAAAGGAACCCTGAGAGTGGAAGGGAACCCCGGCTCGTCTCGAGCGGGGAGGAGGGAAGTGCCCTCCTATCTACGGGTGACCAGGGCGCCTCAACAGATGCGCCGTCCTAGGTCACAGCTGGCTCTGGTGGCGGCAGATAGTCAACACTGCGCCACCAGGCTACACTGGCAGACCAATGGGCACCTACGGTGACAGGTGGTCAGCACAGACCACCGCCAAGCCCCGTGTCCGGACCAATCTACACTAACGGCGCTGCCTGGCCCTACGTGGCCCTGGCGGTGCGGCCGCCGTGGTCTACCTGGGTTAGGTTAGCACCATGGCTTTCCATTAGCCAAGTCTACCCGTTAACCTGATGGTTAACCCCGGATTCACAACAGCGCCGGGCGCCAGGGTGGACACCGTGCCACCGCGGCCCCCGTGCGGGACCGCCTGGCCAGGCCAGGTCGGCCACGTGTAATCAGGTAAGCGTAACCACCTGGGTTAACGCTCACAGTAAGTGGGAATGTGACAGGGCCCCTACAGCCTGAGGCGGCAGCTAGGGCACGGCCAGCACAAACAACAAGGCACGTGCCAGACAATGCTGCAGGAAAGTGATGCCGTACACCAGGGCCTTAGAGCCTGTGGCGTGAAACGTTTGCCTGCTTCCCATGCTGAGATAGATTATTCTGGACCTGCATCCCTAAGGCTTTGAGCTGGAAAAGGTTAGCCCAAGAGAGCATTGACAAGATCCAAAGGGGTTCGCACCGAAGTGTCCGCTTCCAATCAATGTCTACTTGCAAAGACGGGGGATTAAGATGACTCTCTCCTCCGGTTGCATTCATCAGTATATATCGCTCGTGAAAGTGACATGTGCCCTTTAATCAGCAGGCGCCCGATGACAAGCCGTTTGAGGACAGTCATTCGGCTTATCGAAGTCAGAGGTAAGCACATCTACAAAAGTGGGCCGTTGCAGCAAGGCCGACCCTAGACCCGTCAGTCTTTTACGGCCATCACTTTCTCACATTTCTATATGTATGCTGCTTTCATCGCTCCCGTTCTGCGATGTGAGGATGCAAATGGCAGTAAAGCTTGCAGCAATATCATTATGGTCCAAAGAATGCTGGCACTCATCATGTGGTATACAAGCAGATGGCAAGAAAGACATGCTAATCAGTGATAGCATATGCATGGACACGTGCTGGTTGCATATCCGTAGTCCGTGACAAGCAAAGCAAATCCTTGACATTATTAGTCGTGATTGCCATCACGATGGACTTTATATCTGTCCACAAATGCAGGCGAACCATGAAAATACGGGGAAAGCCGCCAAGAAGGCGAGTCAAACACTTCTAAGCAGCCACGTGTTGGAATTTTTAGTTAGCGGGACTCTACACCCTAAGAGATGGCAAGTAGCAGCTAAGCCGATCTCGCAAATAGTTGGGCAGGTAGAGAGTATGTCACCAAGAAGAACAGTCAAGTCACATTCGGGCCAGCACTGGATGTGCAATGCCTGCAATTGTGAACAAGCACTGACCAAGTGGCGGGCGTGCATGGGCTGGCAGGAGAGACTCCTGACAGAGTCAAGCTTAAGCCTGCTCCACGCTTCCAAAAGGCCAGGAGCATCTCTAGATCTGGAGCCAAAGGCCAATCATCTGTATCTGTATCTGTATCAGGATCAGGAACTCCAAGCTCAAGACCAACCAGGCAGCTAAGACTGCTGAGCACCTCCACCAATACCTTGCTGTCCATGAGAGAGGGCGACTCAGATCTAGAGCCAGAGATGCTCAAGGACGTGAGACTTGGGCACCATTGTCCAAAGGACAGGAACTGCCGCTCCGCCATGTGCCAATAACTTGAGAGGAGCGAGCATTTAAGGGAGCGCAGGAGTGGCAGCTTGTGGTGGTGAGGAACAGCGGCCTTCTCGAAGCTGACTTCAAATAGCTGGAGTGCCTGCAGACTGGGGGTGCACAGCAAGAGGAACTCTAGCAGATGTGGCCAGTTGATGGTCCAGCGCCTCAAGGTGAGCGTAGTGAGGAGTTTCATCTGGCTTCTGGGATTGGCTGACGAGGAGTCCAAGTCTTGCCCTCCTAAGTCAAATGTATCAAACTCGTACCTCCCTTCCAGGGAGAGATCGCGCAATCGCAAGAGGTGACTGAGGCAAGAGTTTACTAAGGCACGTAACACATGTGGCTCTCTTAAATCCAGGAACAATGATACTACCTCCAGGTGTGCCAGACCAGGCAGCTCTCGCAGCTCGGCACGCAAGTGCCCGACCCAGAACCGGTCACTGACCAGCTTGGTGAGGAAGGGGCGCTCTGCCAATATTCTCAGCGGCAAATCTGTGGACAGCCCTGAGCAATCTCTCAGCTGTACACTCTGAAGCTGGCGGCATTTGGCTGCAATCTGCAAGATCCCAGAGGCCGTAACGGTGCTGACGGTTGCCAGCTCGAGCACCCGAAGCTGCTGCAAACGGTCTGCCACGGAACGCAAGCCCTCGTCTGATATCGAGGTGTAGAGATACAAATAAGCGAGCTAGAGAAACGTCAAACGGCGGCAGTGTGTCGTGATGATGCGCATGTCCCCGTCTGCCAGCACGTGGTGTTGCATCGTCAGTAGGCCGGGAGTCGAGGCTCTTCTGCGAACATCAGGCATTGCCCTTCTGCAGACATTGCAGCTGCAGTCTCAACGTACGGTGCAAGTGAGATGACGGGCTGCGCAGTCAGCAGAGCGGCGCAGAGGGCTGGCGCTGTCGCTCACCTCGCACATCCGCACTTTGCAGGGCCAGGCTCTCGAGCGCCGTGAGCCGAGAGAGGCTGCGGCCCGGGCAGTCAGGCCCGTGCAGGTTCAGCCGCGGAGGCGGGGCGTGTGCTCGAGGGCAGCGAGGTCTGCCTCGCCATCCGCATACAGAATCATGTGGAGCTCGGTGAGGCCCGGGAAGGCCGCCAGGAGGCCCGGGGCCTCGCCCGGCGGGCGGCCGGCGAGGCCGAGGCGCTCGAGCGCGGGCGCGGCGGCCGCCGGCGNGCCTCGACGAAGCAGGCGGCGCCGCTGCGGGCGGCGGCGGGGCGAGCGACCGTCGCGCGCCGCATCACGCGCTCCAGCAGCTCGTCCGGCAGGAGCTCGATACATCCCGCCGCGGTGGGCCTCCCGGCGGACATGGCGGCGGCGGCGGCGGCGGCGGCGGCGGCGGCGATGTGCAGCTCGAGACTCCTCGGCAAGTATTGAAATGTCACTTTCAGCGCTTTTTAGCCCCTCCGGACCCTTTTGTCACATTCTCCTCGCGCTGGCTGCTCACAGCCCCTGCGCCCTTGTGTCGATGTGCTTGCCCGTGTACTGACGGCCTGACGTCTTGGAGGGTTCGGCCCACTGGACCCACTTTCAGGACCCTAAATCCCTCCAGGGTGTGCGGGGGTAGCCCCAAGCCCCACCAGGTCGGCGTCGTTTGCAGGGCATGCGGTCGGCCTGGCAGCCCGGGCAAAAGAGAAAAAATTTGCCGATCACCCGGTCGGTGATGAGTTCGCGGCCCTGGCGATAGATGTTCACGGGGCCTTCGGCAGCCGCTGGCTGGATCTCCTCCCCTCAGCTCATCTGACTTCCTACTGCTGACACGGGGGTATTGAGGGCGCCCTGTCTGCCTAGCCTTTGGCTCCGTCATGAACACCTGTATGCATCTGGCTGGCATTTCACAGCCGATTCTTTCATATCAGCAGCCGCTTTCCAGCGGCTTGCTTGGCAGGCTATTGATCGGCGGTCGGGTCTGCCCGGGGCGCTGCCCGGCTTCAACGCCGCCGGGTCGCTCGCCCAGGTCTTTCGCATGCGCTTGGCGGTATCGTTCCAGCGATCCATTGCCCACGCTGTCCACACGCGCGCAGGACGCGCTCTGGCCGCGGCCTCCGGGTTTCGGCGGAGTGCCTCCTTCCCTGCCTCGAGCTACTCGGACCTGATGTTGCTCACTCGCGGGTACTGAGCTTCCCTAGTATGTTGTCGTGATTGGTAGAGTAGAGGAGTCCTTCCTCGGCTTCTCATTCTTCGGCTTTGGACATTGTCCATTCTTTTTTGGGCTGGCTTTGCCAGCCCCTCTTTCTCTATGGGCGAGCCTTCTTTCTTTCACACCGCGAGGGGCGGGCCGCACAAGGGTGGTAGGACAATCGTTCGCTGCTAAGAGGCTAAAGAAAAGCGCGGCCGAATTGACTGGTGGCTGGGAGAAGCCAGCCCAAAAGGAATGGACAAGGTCAAGAGGAGCCGAATGGCGCAAAGCGAAGCACTTAGGTGAAGCACTAAGAAAGACGCGCACTAATGGCGCAGAAAGCAGGGGACTAAGTGCTAAGACGACAAGGAGGCTCTCAACAGAGCTTCTGTCGCCACAGGTCCCGTCAGGGAATGTGACGGACCGAGGCCCGGGTGCGGATTCACGCAGGACCACCTGGGGGCCACAGGAGACCCCTGGAATCATGTGAGTACCCGCCGCGAGCCACCTGGGCCCGTGTTGGGGTCTACCGGGAGGTCACCTGGCAAAGCCAGGTCAGTCAAGGACGACAAACGAGAGAAGGCGCGCGGTGCGCATAATGTGAAAGAAGGCTCGCCCATAGAGAAAGGGAGGCCCATTCAAGCCAATACATTTTAGGCAAAAATTAGTGCAAGAAATAAGGCTACATAAACCAAAACCCTATGCTAAGGTGCCTGAGGTGATAGTGTGACGTTAGTACCCACGGGTGAGCACATGCGAATCCGACAAGCTAAGTTGGGGAGCCGAAAGAGAGTGGCTCTCCCAAAAGGGGTGTCGTGCTAAATCCCGTCGACTGCGTATTTGTGTCGATATGACTAAGGCAGCTGACCTGGCTTGACACGTGGCTTCCTAGGCTGTCTCATTCACTTTTGTGTGTGATTCACGCTAAGGATGGAGGACCACTTTTCTCTGTTTCTCTCTTCTTTTTCCACTCTCGGTGACCGCTCAAATGTGGACGACGACAACAACGACAACAACAACATCGACCGCACATCAAATGCGGGCGACAACAACAATATCGACCGCACATCAAATGCGGGCGACAACAACAACGGAGCGACTACAAGGGCCCAGGCCCACACGCGACGCCGACCGTCAGAAGACCGTTCGAGGCGCAACGAGGGAAGCCCATCTGAAGGTACATCGACCACCCACAAGACCGTGAAGGTGGGCGCTACAGAAGCGGTGGCGGGGCGATCGTGGAACGGACGGCTGAAGATGACCATCCTACGGTCGAGCCAGCCCCTACGACAGATGACGGCCCACGACAGCCGACCATCCAGCTTAGCCAACCAGCGTAACCGACGGCCGCACCTGGCCTATCAGGTAGCGCTAGGGTTTCGCCGCGCCCGGCCCAAGTCGGGGCGAACAGCCCTTGCAAAGCAGTCCGCTTTGCAAGTCTGACCCTCTTGTCGCGAGCCACGCCTGCGCCAACGCCGCGCCATAGAAGCGTAGAGCCTAGGGCAGGAGCCGCAGCAGCTAGTCAACCTTAGCACGGACCCGTGGCGCGACTGCGAGAAGTCGTGGTGATTCTGTGGTGAGCAGCCTCGAGTATTGAGCTGCGTGTTGCAGTAGTTCTCAAGTTGCATCAGTCAAGGCTGTGCATTGAGGCCTAGTAGCACTATTAACGATTGGCATTTACTGACCTTGCACAAGTGACGAGCTTGTGGACAAGGGACTGCACATTTACTTGTGTTTGCTCTTCAATATTGCTCGCATTTCAAAATACACTTGTACGAAGCTTGTGCAAGGCCAGCCCCAAAGAACATGGACAGTACCCGAAGAGCCTTGCAGGGAGGTGCTCGCTTTCAAGGACTGTCCATTTTGCTCAAGGGCCTTATTGCAAAGAGGGGGATGATTTGCCTCTTGCCTCTGGTCTACGCCATGTATCGCTCGTGAGTGACATTTGCCCATTAACCAGCCCCCGTCACAAGCTGTTGATGACAGTCAATCACGTATCAAGCTAGCACATCGAAGCTCGCACACCTACGAATGTGGGCCGTTGCAGCAAGGCCGTCCTTAAACCCGTTATTACCTTGTTTATCAAGTCCTCGTACTCCTATTGGTATTCTGCTTCATCGCTATGTATCAAAAATGTGAGGAGGCAGATATCAGTAAAGTTTGCAGCAACATCTCACTGGTAAGAAGATTACTGAGACCTTGGGATGCTGATTGAGCAGATATTTAAGAAGACGTACTGGTCAAAAAGATCATATGCATGGGCACGTGCTGGTCACAAGTCGTATTACATGACAAGCAAAGCAGAAATTTACATTATGATTTGTGGTTGCCATCACGATGGACATGATAAATGTTCACATATCCAGGCGAACCTTGAAAATATTCAGAAAGCTGCCAAGGCGAGTCAAACAACTCTAAGCAGCAGGTGTTGGAAGTCATGTTAAGCGGGACTGTACACCCTAAGGACCTGCGAATAGAAGCTAGGCCGAGCTCACGAAGAGTTGGGCAGGTAGAGAGAATGTCGCCCAGAAGAACAGTCCAATCAACTTCGGGCCAGGTCTGCATGTGCAATGCCTGCAATTGGGAACAAGCACTGACCAAGTGGTGGGCGTGCATGTGCTGGCAGGAGAGACTCCTGACAGAGTCAAGCTTAAGGCTGCTCCACGCATCCAAAAGGTCAGGAGCATCTCTTGAATCTGGAGCCAAAAAGCAATCATCTGCATATATATCTGCATCTGTATCTGCAACTGTATCAGGTACAGGAAGTCCAAGCTCAAGACCAACCAGGCAGCTGAGATGGCTGAGCATCTCCACCAACATCTTGCTGTTCATGAGAGATGGCGACTTAGAGTTATAGCCAAGGATGCTCAAGGACGTCAGACTTGGGCACCACTGTCCCAAGGACAGGAATTGCAGCTCCCCCATGTACTCTACACTTGGGAGGAGCGAGCACTTAAGGGAGCGCAAGAGTGGCAGCTCGTGGTGGTGATGAACAGCGCCCTCAACGAAGCTGACTTCGCAAAGCTGGAGGGCCTGTAGACTTGGGGTGCACAGCAAGAGGAACTCTAGCAGATGTGGCCAGTTGATGGCCCAATGTGTCAAGGTGAGCGCAGTGAGAGACTTCATCTGGCCGCTGGGACCGGGTGACAAGGAGTCCAAGTCTTGCCCTTTTAAGTAATTTTCAACATTCTCTGGCTCTCTCCCTTCCAGGGAGAGATCGCGCAAACGTGGGCAAGAGGTGATGAAGGCACCTAACACATCTGGCTCTTCAAAATCCGGGAACAAAGATACTACCCCCAGGTGGGCCAGACCAGGCAGCACTCGCGGCTCGTCACGCAAGAGCTCGACCCAGAATTGGTCACTGACCAGCTTGGTGAGGAAGGGGCGCACTGCCAATAGTATCAGCGGCAAATATTTGGACAGCCCTGAGCACCTCATCAATTGTACACTTTGAAGCTGGCGGCAATTGGTGGCAATCTGCAAGACCCCAAAGGCCGTGATGGTGCTGATGCTTGCCAGCTCGAACACCCGAAGCTGCCGTGCATTTTCCGCCACGTAACGCAAGCCCTCATCTGAAAGCTTTGAGGTCTCACCACATTCATCATACTGAGAAAGCAGACACGTCAAACGGCGGCAGAGTGACGTGATGATGCGCACGTCCTCGTCTGCCAGCACGTGGTGTTGCATCGTCAGGAGGCCAGAGTCCAAGGCTATTCTGCGGCATCGCCCTTCTAATTTGCAGCTGCTGTTGTTTATGTTTGTTGTGTACGATGCAAATGGGCATGTGATAAAATCCGCGCAGTAAGCAGAGCGGCGCAGAGGGCTGGCCCTGGCGCTCACCTCCCAGCTTCATGCTGTGCAGGGCCAGGCTCTCGAGCGCCGTGAGCCGAGACAGGCTGCTGCGGACGGCCGCGAACTCGGAGCTTTGTAGTGTCAGCCGCCGGAGCCGCGGCGTGTGCTTGAGGGCAGCGAGGTCTGTCGCGCCTCCGCTCGAGTCCCCGTCCAGAAGCATGTGGAGCTCGGTGAGGCCCGGGAAGGTCGCCAGGAAGCCCGGGTCCTCGCCCGGCGGCCGGCGGGCGAGGCCGAGGCGCTCGAGTGCGGGCGCGGCGGCCGCCGGCGGGGGCCCGAGCGGTGGCAGCCTTCCCGAAACGCGGTTTGCCTCCAGCGCCAGGCCGCGNGCGGCGGACATTGCGGCGGCGGCGGCGGCGGCGGCGGCGGAGGCGGCGGCGGCGGCGGCGGCGGGCGGCGGCGGGAGGTGGAGCTGGAGGCTGCTTGGCGGGAAGAGAGAAAGGCGCGCGGTGCGCATCAATTTGAAAAGGGAGGCCAAATTCTAGCCTTACAAATGTCCTGGTACGGGGTAATGAGCTGGCTAAGGGGGACATATCCCCGAGTGAGCGCATGAATATCTGACAAGCTAAGCTGAGGAGCCAAACCACCATCACGAAGCCGTTCGCCTGGGCTGATGCACGCCCAGCAGAAGAAAGCACCAGCACGCTGGTGTATCGCGAGTGCCTGGGAGCACCGGAGATTCAATGATAGCGGCATTCTATAGCAGGCAATCTATAGCATGTGAGAGGTAAGTGAGCTCATATCGAAGTTACAGAGGTAAGCACATCTACAAATGTGGGCCGTTGCAGCAATTCCGACCTTTAAACTTGTCCTTTCTCTGTCACTATCAATTCTTCGTGCTTCTTACTGTATTGTGCTTCATAGCTCTCCTTCAGTAATGTGAGGATGCAGATGTCAGTAAGCTTGCAGCAATATGATCTTGGTTCAAAAACTACTGACGGTTGTCAACGTGGTATATGAGCAGATAGCAAGAAATGGTTGCCATCACGATATGATACATGTCCCCATATTCAGGCACACCATAAAAAGAAAGTTGGAAGTTGCCAAGGTGAGTCAAACAAGTCTCAGCAGCAGGTGTTGGAAGTCTTCGTAAGCGGGACTCGACACCTCGAGGCATAGCGAGCAGCATCAACGTCAATCTCGCAAATATATGGGCAGGTAGAGAGTATGTTATCAACAGTAAATCTGGGCATCTCTGCACGTGCAGTGCCTGCAACTGTGAACAAGCACTACTCAAGTGACGCACGTGTCGGGCGTGCATTAGCTGGCAGGAGAGACTCCTGAGAGAGTCAAGCTTAAGGCTGCTTCATGCATCCAAAAGGTCAGGAGCATCTCTAGATCTTGACTCCTCATCAGAGCAATCAAGCTCAAGACCAACCAGGCAGCTAAGATTGCTGAGCATCTCCACCAACATCTCGGTGTTGATGGAAGAGTGCGACCGGGATCCAGAGCCAAGGAAGCTCAAGGACATGAGACTTGGGCACCATTGTCCAAAGGACAGGAATTGCCAATCCATGTGCTTGTCACTTCGGAGGAGCGAGCACATAATGGAGCGCAAGAGTGGCAGCTTGTGGGGTGGAGGGACAGCCCCCTTATCGAAGCTGACTTCAAACAGCTGGAGTGCTGCAGACTTGGGGTGCACAGGGAGAGGAACCCTAGCAGACGTGGCCAGTCGATGCTCCAACTCTCCAAGGTGAAGGCAGTGAGGTGTCATCTGGCCACTGCGATTGTGTAACAAGTCTTCCAGGTCTTGCTCTCTGAAGTCTTGCTCTCCGTCATCCTCATCTCTATCGTCCTCAGGATCAAGGAAAGAAGAATGCGGCTGCCGAAATCAAAAGAGCGAGCCGCAAACATGTAAATGAGAAAGGGCTCGCCCCTTGAGGATATGGGCTGGAACAGCCAGCCCAGAAAAGAATGAACAAAGCTGCAAATGTGTAAAAGCTAGCCAGGTGCATACTGAGAGTGAAGTGTGTGTATTAAGTAATGGAGGGCCATGTGTGGCCAAGTACAAAGGTAAGCACATTGACAAATGTACGTCACCTGCTGCTAGGCTGACCCGCTCAGTAACCACGAGTCAGCGCATAGAGGTCGCTAACTGATGCCCGAATACCGGACGGCAATTGACAAACTCTTGAGCTACCAGCTAAGGCTAGACCAGCTTTCTGATGCAAAGCATGAGCCTGAGCTCGCTGCAGACAAGCTGACACTCGACGACGCAAGAAAGACAAGTAGGCTGCCGGCATGTTCATCTGCGCTGGAAGCATGTCCTCACGTCGAGCGTATCTCAAGCTTGCAGTAGGGTGTGGAAGCGAGGGCCCACGCAGCCGAAAGTGTCGATTGCCGCCGGTAGGAGGTGGTCGCTGCGGGGGTAGTCCGAGTAATGTCGGAGCTTCCTCTGCTCAGCACCTCCCACTGCGTGGCCAGCAGTGTGCGTCGAAGCGGAACTCTTGTATGCCTCCGTGACCACCACGTCAACCAAGGCTCTTGGGCCACCGCCAGGTTGTACACCCACAATGTCCAGGGTGCGACGATGATGACGTCCCTGGGAATCCGTGGTGATGGGCATCACATTGCTAACTTCGACAATGGCGCGGTAGCCGGCGTCACGCATCAGGCCCGCTAGGGCGTCCCATAGGAGGTTATGGACGCCCACCACCTCAGGGCCTGTGGGACACCGTAGCATGTGGGTGGCAAGGTCTCCGCCCTCCGCACGGAAGCCGCGCTCACACTGAGTCACTCCAATCAGGCAAGTCGGGGGCAGGCCTAGGCACAGCTGGAGAAGCGTCCGGAATGCTTCGGGGCTGATTCTGAAAGCGTTGTGGATTGCGTGTGTGGTGAGCCAATCCGTTGCGCCAAACTGAGTGTTCATGACTATGTTAGCGGAGCCAACAGTCTAGGCAGACATGTCCAGGAGTCTCGAGCCGCCCCTCCCCACCGCCGCCGCCGCCGCCGCAGCCTCCGCCGCCGCCGCCGCAAACGTCCGCCGCAATGGCCGCCGCGAGCCCCGCCGCNTTTTTTTTTTTTTTTTTTTTTTTTTTTTTTTTTTTTTTTTTTTTTTTTTTTTTGCTGGGGCCCCCGTCGGCGGCCGCCGCGCCCGCGCTCGAGCGCCTCGGCCTCGCCGACCGCCCGCGGGGCGAGGACCCGGGGTTCCTGGCGGCCTTCCCGGGCCTCACCGAGCTCCACATTATTCTGGACAATGAGCCGAGCGGAGGCGCGGCAGGCCTCGCTGCCCTCGAGCACACGCCGCGCCTCCGGCGGCTGACCCTGGAGAGCCCCAGATGCTTGCCCTTCCGCAGCCTCTCTCGGCTCAAGGGGCTCGAGAGCCTGGCCCTGCGCAGGGTGAATGTGGGAGGTGAGCGACAGCGCCAGTCCCCTGCGACGCTCTGCTCGCTGCGCGGCCGTCGTCTCAATGCATTTGGCACCGCAAGCGTCAAACATGAATGGACTGCAGCTGTAATGGCTGCAGAAGGGCAGTGCCTGGTGTCCGCAGAAGAGCCTTGACTCCCGGCCTCCTGCCGATGCAACACCACTTGCTGGCAGACGAGGACATGCGCATCATCACGTCACTATGCCGCCGTTTGACGTGTCTGGAGCTCTCTTATTTGAACATTCTTGGTACGAGTGGTGAGACTTCGATGTCAGACGAGGGCTTGCGTCACGTGGCGGACCAGTTACCGCAGCTTCGGGTGCTTGAGATTACATACATCAGCAATGTCACGGCCTCTGGCGTCTTGCAGATTGCAGCCAACTGCAGCCAGCTTCAGAGTGTACACTTGATGAGGTGCTCAGGGCTGTCCACAGACTTGCCGCTGAGAATCTTGGCAGAGCGCCCCTTCCTCACCAAGCTGGTCAGTGACCAATTCTGGGTTCAGCACTTGCGTGACGAGCTGCAAGAGCTGCCCGGTCTGGCAAAACTGGAGGTAGTATCTTTGTTCCTGGGTTCTGAAGAGCCAAATGTGTTAGGCGATTCCATCACTTCTTGCCCGCGTTTGCGCGATCTCTCCCTGGAAGAGAGAGATCCAGAGGATGATAGAAATGACTTTGGAGGACAGAACTTGGACTCCTTGTCACCCAACTGCAGCGGCCAAATGAAACTTCTCACTACGCTCACCTTGAGGCATTGGGCCATCAACTGGCCACATCTGCTAGAGTTCCTCTTGCTGTGCACCCCAAGTCTGCAGGTACTCCAGCTATATGAAGTCAGCTTTCAGGAGGCCGCTGTTCCTCACCACCACAAGCTGCCACTCTTGCGCTCCCTTAAATGCGCGCTCCTCCCAAGTCAAGAGCACGTGGGTGAGCTGCACTTCCTGTCCTTTGGGCAATGGTGCCCAAGTCTCACTTCCTTGAGCATCCTTCGCTCATCATCTGGGTCGCCCTCTACCATGAACAGCGAGACATTGGTGGAGATGCTCAGCGATCTTAGCTGCCTGGTTGGTCTTCAGCTTCAAGTTCCTGATCCTGGAACCGATACAGATATAGCAGATACAGATGGTTGGCCTCCGGCTTCAGATTCCAGAGATGCTTCTGACCTTTTGGATGCATGGAGCAGCCTTAAGCTTGACTTCGTCAGGAGTCTCTCCTGCCAGCACATGCACGCCCACCACTTGGTCAGTGCTTGTTCACAATTGCAGGCGTTGCACATGCAGAGCTGGCCCGAGCATGATATGACTGTTCTTCTTGGTGACATACTCTCTACCTGCCCGAATATTTGCGAGATTGGCCTTGGTGCTTTCACACTTCTTAGGGTATATAGTCCCATATACTAAGACTTCCAACACCTGCTGCTTAGAGTTGTTTGACTCGCCTTGGCAGCTTTCCGAATACTTTCATGGTTCGCCTGAATATGTGGACATTCAAAATGTCCATCGTGATGGCAACCACGACTAATAATGGCAGACATCTGCTTTGCTTGTCATGGAAAACTAATCTATGACCAGCACGTGCCCATGCATATGGTCTCTGTCACCAACGCGAATTCTTGCTTTGTGGTCATATGCCTTATGCCCAAGTGTCAGTAATCTCTGGACCAGTAAGATATTGCTGCAAGCTTCACTGACATCTGCATCCTGACATCGTTCATTGAGAGCGATGAAGCAGAATACAAACTGGAGTATGCGGAACCAATGGCCCTAAAAAAAATGACGAAATTTGTAACGATACCACTGTTTGCATATGCCACATGGTGCTGTTAGCACTCGACTGCCCTGGGTGGAACATTTGCCCGTCAAGCCACCAGCAGCCACGTAACGCTAACACATAGTTAGCGTTACTTGGGCACATAGTTAGCGTTACTTGACCACTGGCCGTTTGATGAATAAGGTGGCCCGCCCAGGTGCGGGCAGTCGAGTGCCGCCAGTTCTGGGATAATCCTCACCAGGGTCACCCCGCCAAGGAAGTTGATCGCCCATAGAGAAGAGGGGCTGGCAAAGCCAGACCAAAAAGAATGGACAAAATTCAAAGAGCAAAAAAGGTGCCGCAAAGAAAAGCTACACAGCTAGACACGAGAACAAAGCAAAGGAGAGACGAGACGACGCAAAGGAAAGCTCGGTAGCCACGGGTGAGCTTCAGCAGTCCGAGTAACACGCAGCTGGGAAAGAGGCACTCCGCCTAGACCCAGATGCAGCAGCCATAGCGCGGCCTGCTCGCGTGTGGACTGCGTGAGCCAGGGAGCGCTGTACCGAGCCCGCGAAGTGGGGGACCTTTGGCCCGCTGAAGGGCAGGCCATGGGGCGACCCGCTCACAACTCAGAAACAAGCTCGCCCAATATAAGTGAGGACTCGCCCAAATCAAGAGGTGCCTGATAAAGAAGTGGCTCTGCCAATGGGGGCAAGGGCTGTGATAAGCCAGCCAGTAAGGAATTGACAAGGTTCGAAGGGACCAAACCACGAAGCGGCCAAAAGCGCCTTCTTCAGAATTGGGGTAGGATGATCGACTCAATAACTAGGAGTGAGGAGCCTCACATCGGACTGGCTAGCTGCTGGCCTCAACCCCCCTGACGAAATCCAGAGGCTGCAGCGAGAGCACGGCCAGCACGCAGGTGCAATGCGTGGGCCATGGACCGCTGAAGGAAGTGGACAGGCGCTTGCGGTAGTCCTGGGCCACCGAGCCAGCGGCGTTGAAGTCAGCCTGTTCACCTCGCCTGCGAGACACAGCGCGCCGCTCAAGTTTGGCTAGCAGGTCGAGCCGCTGGGACCGGAGAGCCCCGTGCACATCCACGGCCAGGGGTACGAACTCGTCCCCAGCCGGGTGGTCTGCGTGTGGGATGGACAAGGTCCGCACAGCCGAAAGCCGAAAGGCGCCTAGACCACACAGCTATGCACGAGACTACAGCGGGGGAATGGAGTGTGTATTACTTGATGGAGGGCCTGTGTGGCCAAGCACAAAGGCAAAGCACATTGACATATGTAAATCACCTGCTGCTAAGCTGACCCGCTCAGTAATGCCGAGTTAGCACATAGAGGTCGCTAAAAGAGGTGTTGGCACGAGGGAAGCACTACGAGCCTCGGGCCGAAACCCAACAGCAATTCGGACCGGTAAGCTCAAGAGCAGCCTTGCTGCTGCCTACCGCCGCAGCCGCCGCCGCAGCCTGCTGCGGGGCTTGCTGGGAGTCCGTGGCTGCGCGCCTTGAGGGACAGCTGCCGGCTTGCATCCAGGAGGTGGAGTCGCCGCCTGGCGGCGGCGCCACAGGGCCTGTCTTCCGCTGCGCCTATGAGCTAGTGCTTTACCGTATAGAGGGTTGGCTCCTAATCTCCCTACAGCCGAAGCTAGCAAGGAGACTTACCCTAACTGCGAGTTCGTCACACACCTTGACGAGTGTTGGCAGGTAACGCCGTGCCCAGCGGCGGTAATATCAGGTATTGGCGAAAGTGACGGTCACAGGCTACTCTGACCTTTGAAACGGTCTCAGGCTACACTGGCCTTGAGACCTGAGGTGCCAAATGGGCCAAACAGCCCACCTTGACAAACATTTGAATCATTTGCCTGACCGAGCACAAGGGTGCGGAGGGCCAGGACTGAGCAGTCCACTCGGTCCCGTCTCTCGCTTTGACTCAATGCCGACCTTGTGCCGCTGCCGCCGCTGCGGCCGCTGCCGCCGCCGCCGCCGCTGCTGCATCAGTAGGCGTCGGGCGCGCGTCCCTGACCGTGCTAAGGAGGCACGCGCGCGTGGCCACCTGGCGAACCAGCCGCTAGAGAGCCTTACCGTAACATGAATCTCTCTCCTTTAGGTTAACGATCTCAAGAACCAAGACAAGCTTGTTCTCATTCACCTAACATACTCGAAAGTTGCCTCCGCACTCGCTTAGCTTTGTGATACTCGTAATAGAACCATCAGATTGGTGGTGAGAGTGCCACGGTGCATGTGTGGGTGTGTGTACTGCGTGCATCTCGCATATGTTGGATCATTTATTCCGGACACGGTCACTGGTTGCTGCTACCGGATCCCAGTACATATCGCACCGTCACTACTGGATCCGTTACTGTCACTGCTCAAAAGTCGATTTTGCTACTCAAATGGATTCGTCACGCTTACTGCTACTGTTCGCATCCTGATACTTGTCAATCGTCACTCGTTAAGTGGACCAAGTGGACCGACATGACAATGTACTAGGATTAAGTTCTTGATTATGCTCCAGGTCACTTTTATTACTTATGATGTATTCTGTCAGCTATTATGTCGCTAACTTCCTTCTACATTTTGATTGGTATGCTCTGCCTGCAATGTAGAATCTCGGACCCGCATTCAAATCGCTACAATCTGCCCTATCCAATCCGACGTGATATGGTGGTCGACGCCCTGTGGCATGACCGTTGACAAAGTCTTCTTGACAAATTCACAAGTTCCTGATATGCAGCATGTCATTCGTTATTCACTTCTATCCTAATATGCAAACTAACATCTTGATTTTCGCCAACTTCCTTCTGAACTTTGTTTGCTTTGCTCTGCCTGCCACGTAGAACCTCTGACACGTCATTCGATTCGCTACAATCTGCCTTGTCGATGTAGCATGAATCGACGCCCTGTGGCATGACAATGTGCTTGCCTTTGTACTTGGCCAGGCCCTCCATCACTGAACACGCACATCGTTTCCCTTTTGGAGCTTGCATTGTGCTTACATCTGGAAGAGCTGCTTGATTCTCTTCCTCCCTTCCAAGTTTGGGAAGTACAACGAAAGATTGAGGCAGCTCCTGAACGCGGGCGAGGTCTGTCAAAAGCTTGCCCACGAAGAAGTGACCAAGTTCAGGAAGAGCTGGCCAGCTTGGAGACCATTATAATTTACTTCTCAATTATCCTGATCAGCAGCTGCAAGCTGAGAAATCAGCTTCAGTAATAAGGATTCGACCCGCCTATAGCCTGAGGGGCAGCCAGGACACGATCAGCATAAAGCAGCAATACATGTGCCAGGCAATGCTGCAGGAACAATTATGCCTTATTCAGTACACAAGGGCCTGAGAGCCTATGCCTGCTCCTCGATAAGGGAGGCCCCGGCACATCGGCACATCGGGGGACTACTGGGCGATTGCGCGGCTCTGCGCGCCCTAGCCAGGCTATCACCCGCAAATGGTGCTGCTCTGTGTGCGGCCAGGGGAGCCTGTGCTGTTTGCCATCTCCCATTCTCCCATCTTTTTATATGGCAAAGATATTTGTGAGAACATTTCTTTGTTTTCTTGTTATCTTGCCGACTGAAGCATGGTAATGAGTGAACGGGCGCTCGTGGGAGGATAATTGTTAACATTACTCACCTCCTAGTCGTTGAACGTTCTCTTTTCGTATTGTCAATGACAATAATGTTGAAATGAGCTTCGCTGCAAGTTGTCTCATCGTGTTAATCGCGTTATCGCCTTAAAACTAAAGAGAGATTCTTGACAATTCACCCATTTGTGTGACCGATCCGGCTGCTGTGTGCGCCCTAGCTATGGCTGCCGCCCTCTAAGTGTGCGGCCCTGTGTGCGGCCAGGCGGAGCTGTGTGCTCGCCGGCGCTGTGTGCGGCCAGGTGGAGCTGTGCGCTCGCTGGCTCTATGTGCGGCCAGGCGGATCTGTGTGCTCGCCGGTTCTGTGTGCGACCAGGCGGAGGTTTGTGATACTCTGGGCTTTTGTGTACTTCCAGACTAAGCCCGTGTGTTGTTGTGAGCGGATCTGCGTCTGTTCCGTTGAGACGAGGGCGGTCTGCTGGTCCTCCGGAGAAGGGCAAACGTGCAATGGAGGACTCTAATTGAGGAGACGGCAAGTGGTGGCTACTAAACGTGAACGATAGGAGCAACATCAGGAGCAGCCAGAGCAGAAAGACTTTCAGTAAGCACATCTACGATTGTGGGCCGTTGCAGCA
Organism: Spirogloea muscicola; assembly: GCA_009602725.1. Taxonomy (NCBI): domain Eukaryota; kingdom Viridiplantae; phylum Streptophyta; class Zygnematophyceae; order Spirogloeales; family Spirogloeaceae; genus Spirogloea; species Spirogloea muscicola. The sequence continues at coordinate 129,946 of WELB01000204.1, forward strand.
AGGCCGACCCTGAACTCGTCAGATTTTTGCGGCCGTCAATTATCACATTCCTATCTGTTTTCTGCTTCATCGCTCTCCTTCCACGATGTGAGGATGCAAATGTCAGTGAAGCTTGCAGCAACATCATTCTGGTCCAGGAGTTACTGGCACTTGTCATGTGGTATTTAAGCAGAGAACACGGAATACTTGCTGGTCAGTGAAAGCATATGCATGGACACGTGCTGATCCATATCTGTAGGCCATGACTAGCAAAGCAAATCCTTGACGTTATGAGTCCTGGTTGCCATTGCGATGGACATGACAGATGTCCAAGTATGCAGGCGAACCATTAAAGAATTTGGAAAGCTTCCAAGGTGAGTCAAACAACTCTAAGCAGCACGGGTCGGAGGTCCTTGTAAGCGGGACTCTACCCCCTAAGAAATAGCTAGAAGCATCTAGGCCAATCTCGCAAATTTTTGGGCAGGTAGAGAGTATGTCATGAAGAAGAACAGTCAAATCGAAGCTGGGGCAATCCTGCACCTGCAGTGCCTGCAACTGCGAACAAGCACTCATCAAATGATGCACATCTCGGGCGTGCATTTGCCGGCAGGAGAGACTCCTGACAGAGTCAAGCTTAAGGCCGCTCCTTACATCCCAAGGGACAGGAGCATATTTAGATAATCTAGAAGCCCAAGGCCGAATATCTCTCTCAGGATCAGGAACTTCGAGCTCAAGACCAACCAGGCAGCTAAACTTGCTGAGCATCTCCACCAACATCTCGCTGTCCATGAAAGGCCACGACCGGGATCTAGAGACATGGATGCTCAAGGACGTGAGACTTGGGAACCATTGTCCAAAGGACAGGAACTGCCGCTCCATGTGCTCGTAAGCTGGGAGGAAGGAGCATCTAAGGGAGCGCAAAAGTGGCAGCTGGTGGTGGTGAGGAACAGCGGCCTCCTGGAAGCTGACTTCATGCAGCTGGAGTGCCTGCAGACTTGGGGTGCACAGCAAGAGGAAGCCTAGCAGATGTGACCAGTTAATGCTCCAATGCTTCAAGGTGAGCGTAGCAAGACATCTCATCTGGCCGCTGCCATTGGGTAACAACTCGTCCAAATCTAGCCCTGCTGGGTTCATCTCATCATGCTCTGGACCTTCCAGGGAGAGATCACGCAAACGTGGGCAATAGGCAATGAAGGCAGCCAACACATCTGGCTCTCCATGAAGTTCATCAAAATCCAGAAACAAAGATACTACCTCCAGGTGCGCAACTCGTTGCGCAAGTGGTTGACCCAGAATTGGTCACTGACCAGCTTGGTGAGGAAGGGGCGCTCTGCCAATATTCTAAGCGGCAAATCTGTGGACAGCCCTGAGCACCTCTTCAACTGTACACTCTGAAGCTGGCGGCAACTGGCTGCAATCTGCCGAACCCCAGAGGCCGTGATATTGTGGATGTCTGCCAGCTCGAGCACCCGAAGCTGCTGTGAGTGTCCCGCCACGTGCCGCAAGCCCTCGTCTGAAAATGTTGAGGTCTCACCACGTTTGCCATACATTTTCAAATCAGAGAGCTCCAGATATGTCAAACAGCGGCAGAGTGACGTGATGATGCGCACGTCCTCGTCTGCCAGCACGCAGTGTTGCATTGTCAGGAGGCCGAAGGTCAAGGCTCTTCTGCCAACACCCGGCATTGCCCTTCTGCAGCCATTGCAGCTGCAGTCTTTTTCGTGTTTGTGTGCTTGCGGTGCAAATGCACAAGAATAACGGCGGCCGTGCAGTCAGCGGAGCGGCGCAGAGGGATGGCGCTGTCGCTCACCTCCCACCTTCATGCTGTGCAGGGCCAGGCTCTCGAGCCCCGTGAGCCGAGTGATGCTGCTGTGGACGGTCGCGCAACTGGAGTCCCGCAGGGTCAGCCGCCGGAGGAGCGGCGTGTGCTCGAGGGCAGCAAGGCCTGCCGCGCCTCCGCTCGAGTCCCCGGACAGATCTAGGTGGAGCTCGGTGAGGCCCGGGAAGGCCGCCAGGAAGCCCGGGTTCTCGCCCCGCGGGCGGTCGGCGAGGCCGAGGCGCTCGAGCGCGGGCGCGGCGGCCGCCGGCGGGGGCCCGAGCNGAGGGCGCGCCACGCCGGCGCCTCGGCGAAGCAGGCCGTGCCGCTGCTGGCGGCAACGGGGCGGGCGATCGTGACGCGCCACAGGACGCCCTCCAGCAGCTCGTCCGGCAGGAGCTCGATTCCTCCGCCTGCCGCGGCGGGTCTCGCGGCGGACATGGCGGCGGCGGCGGCGGCGGCGGCGGCGGCGGCGGCGTGCAGAACGAGACTCGTTGAAGGAAGGCGCGCGGTGCGCTTGGATATTGACAATGTCCACCCCTTGGCTTCTCCCAGCCACCAGTCAATTCGGCCGCGCTTTTCTCTTGCGGACGGAGCCCGCCACCCTGCCTATGGTGTCTTCGCTCGTTCGCGCAGCGCCAGGGCAGGCCAGCGGAGTGTGGCAGGGCCTATCCTCAGTGGGCGAAGCACTTTCTTTCTTATCTTGCGCGCGGCCAGCGCCGCCACCAACAGTCCCTAAAGGGGCAAGGGCTGTGATAGAAGAAATTGCCTGCCCGAAAGAAGAAGAAGTGGCACTCCCAATGGGGGCAAGGGCTGCGAAAAGCCAGCCCAAAAAGAATTCATAAAGGTTCAGAGGGGCCTAAGAGCGGTGAGCAGCTACAAAGGGGCCTGAGGATGCTATGGTAACACAGGGGGAGGATGGATCACTCAGTAAGTACGAGTGAGGAGCCTCAGATCCGACAGACTAGCTGCCGGGAAGCTATTACCCTGACGAAAGCCAGAGCCCGCAGCGAGAGCACGGCCAGCTCGCAGATGCAAAGCGTGGGCCATGGACCGCTGCAGGGATACAGAGAGGCGCATCCGAAAGAAGAAGAAGGTGGCTCTCCCGATGGGGGCAAGGGCTGTGAAAAGCCCGAAAGCCCGAAAAGAGTTGGCAAGGTACCACGAGTAGATGCCCATGCATATGCTCTCACTGACAAGCAAGTCCTTCTTGCTATCTGCTTTACATACCACATGACAAACAAGTGTCAGTAATGTCAGGACCAGTAAGATACTTGCTGCAATTCCTACTGACATCTGCATCCTCACATAGTGAAGGAAAGTGATAAAGCAGAATACAAATTCATCTACATATATAACGAGGAATTGATGGCCACTAAAAAAGGGCGGTTTTAGTGACGGGCTAGCTGCAAGGGCCCACATCTGTAGATGTGCTTACAATTCTGTAACTTCGATAAGCCGATTGACTGTCAGCAAAGGCTTGGTTAACGGGCACGAATCACCAAATGATTGATAAATGTCGTGAAACGTGGCTGAAGTAAAGAGTTATATCATCCCCCTCTCCACGGTTGGATGTGCTAAAAGCGAGCAGTTTCCTGTAATCCTTCCCGGATGTTGTGCATGCTATTTTGGGCTGGCCTTTCACAGCCATCGCCCCTTCAGAGAGAGTAGTTTTTCTTCTCTAATTCAGCACAGTGAGCGACCAGATCTTTAACGTCGCAGGCTCTCAGACCCTGGTGTATGAAAACGGCATCTTCTTCTCTGCAGCATTGCCTGTCAAATGCAATGCATCTTTTGCCTGTCGTGCCCTGGCTGCCGCCTCGGGCCAGAGGCGATTTGACTCCTCTCTGGAGACTTCTTTCGGACTTGCGGCTGCTAAGTATGATCACTGAGCAGTGGTCTCTAAGCTTTCCAGCTCTTTCTTACCTTGTCTGACATTCTGTAGGCTACCTTTTATTCCCAGCCCTCGCCCCCTTGGAGAAGCTGCTACTTTTTGCTCTCATCATCAGAAGGAGACAAGACAGTGAGGCAGCTCGTTGGAATGGAAGTACGAATGAAAGCTCCATAAGGAGCGAGGGCAATGATTAGAAGTACAAATGAAAGATCCATAAGGAGCGAGGGCTGTGAAAAGCCTGCCCACGACTGACTGGAAGCTTTTCCCAAGTAGGAGGCAATGACTGTGACTGTGTCCATTCCTTTGGGCTGGCCTCTCCAAGCCACCAGTCAATCTGGCCATGCTTGCTTTGAAAGGCCAGCCCAAAAGAAACGGACAAGGTCCAACGGAGCCGAAATATTGCGCAAGTGGTTGACCCAGAACTGGTCACTGACCAGCTCGGTGAGGAAGGGGCGCTCTGCCAATATTCTCAGAGGCAAATTTGTGGACAGCCCTGAGCAACTGCTCAACTGTACACTCTGAAGCTGGCAGCAATTGGCTGCAATCTGCCAGACCCCAGCGGCCGTGATGGTGCAGATGTCCGCCAGCTTGAGCACCAGAAGCTGCTGTCAATTGTCCGCCACGTGACTCAAGCCCTTGTCCGATACTGAGATCTCAGAATATCTGCCATATAGATTCAATTGAGAGACCTTCAGACACGTCAAAGCAGAGCGGCGCAGAGGGCGCGCGCTGTCGCTCACCTCCCACCACAAGCAAGCGCAAGGCCAGGCTCTCGAGCGCCGTGAGCCGAGAGAGGCTGCGGAAGGCAAAGCAGTCAGGGCTCTGCAGGGTCAGCCGCCGGAGGCGCGGCGGGTGCTCGAGGGCAGCGAGGCGTGCCGCGCCTCGACTCAAGTTCCCGATCGGATATATCCACTCCACCATGTGGAGCTCGGTGAGGCCCGGGAAGGCTGCCAGGAAGCCCGGGCTCTCGCCCGGCGGGCGGAAGGCGAGGCCGAGGCGCTCGAGCGCGGGCGCGGCGGCCGCCGGCGGGGGCCCGAGCGCAGGANGAGCGCCGTGAGCCGGGTGAGGCCGCTGCAAAGGCCCGCGCATCCGGAGCCCTGCAGGGTCAGCCGCCGGAGGCGCGGCGTATGCTCGAGGGCAGCGAGGTCTGCCGCGAGGCTCGAGCCCCCCATCAAACATAGGCGGAGCTCGGTGAGGCCCGGGAAGGCCGCCAGGATGCTCAGGCCCTCGTACGGCGGGCGGCGAGGCCGAGGCGCTCGATTGCGAGCGGGGGCCCGAGCGGCGGCGGCCTTCCGAAACGGAACCACTTCTCTTCCAGCGCCAGGCCGCGGCGGGCGCGCGGACGAAGGTGCACCAGCGGCGGCAGACGGCGGCGAGGGCGCGCCACGCCGGCGCCTCGGCGAAGCAGGCGGGCCCGCTGAGGGCTGCGGCAGGGCGGGCGACCGTCGCCCGCCGCATCACGCGCTCCAAAAGCTCGTCCGGCAAGGGGTCGACGCCGTCAGCCGCGGCGGAGTTTGCGGCGGACATGGCGGCGCCTGCCGGCGGCGGCGGCAGCGGCGGCAAGGAGGTGCAGCTCGAGAGGGGAGGAGACAGAAAGGTGGCGCGCGGTACGAGGACCCATGCAGAAAACGAGGAGCCAAAGCCTAAGGTGGGGCTGGTAGTTGGTAAACGCTACGAGGGTAGTCAGATGAGTGCTGCAGCTCTCTCCGCTCTTCTTGGCCCGGCTTGCGCGACACGCTGTGTCCGGCAGGCGGGGCGAGCAGGCCGCCTTCAACGCCGCTGGCTCTCGCTAGCGCAGGGTGATCCGCATGCGCCTGTCCATATGACTCCAGCGGCATGGCCCACGCCTTGCATCTGCGTGCTGGCCGTGCTCTTGCTGCTGCCTCTGGCTTTCGTCAGGGGGTTTGCTTTGCGGCTGGCAGTCTTTCGGATTTGCGGCTCCTCACTCGTGGTATTGATTGTTGTATCCCAACCCACTTCTGAGCCAGCGCTTTTGGCCAATCATTTCTATTATTGGGCTGGCCACTCCCAGCGGGATTTCCCTCTTTTTCTATGGCGAATCTGCGCACCTTGTCAACAGTTTTTGGGCTGGGTTTTCACATCAACAGCCCTTGCCCCCTTTGTTTCAAATTCACAAAATTTTTCCTTTGGGAGAGCCACTCTTTGGCCCCTACGGCACCTTGTCAATCTTTTTTCGGGCTGGCTTTTCACAGCCCTTGCCCCTTTGTCCTTATCCCCTTGTCCGTCTCCTTTGCGAGACGCCACTTCCTTTCAAACTCATGCGCACCGCGCGGCTCTCTTGTTGGCGTCGAGTGTCAGCTTGTTTGCAGCGAGCTCAGGCTCATGCGTTGCATCCCCCGCCGTGCCTGCTGGGCGTGCTGCAGTGTAAATGTGGGGAGCGATCGACGGACCCGGCGGAGCTGGCGGCGCATATCCTCCGCTGCGCCACTGGAGGCGAGCGTACAGCTGCTCACGATCTCCTGCGTAATGCCATGTTCGGCATCTTTCAGGAGGCCGGCTACACGGTGGCGCTGGAGAACTCTTCCGTCATGCCCATCCTCCAGAGGGCCGACGGACTCCATACGCGCCGTGTCGACTTGTTGGCGTCAATGCCGGGCGGCGAGGCGCACATCATCGCTGACGTGGTCACCACTGATGTGGTCGACCGCTCCAATCCGGGGCTCTCTGCCTCAATGGGCGAGCTTTGTCTCTGCCTCGCGGGCTGACCACGCAGCAACGAAGGCCGCTCGCAGCAAGGCGGCCAAACACGCCGACCACCCGGTTGCAGATGTGTTCGTCCCCCTGGCTGTGGACTTGCACGGGGCTCTCGGGTCTCAGTGGCTCGACCTGCTGGCCAGGCTTGCGCGGCGCGCTGTGTCCCGCAGGCGCGGTGAGCCGGCGGACTTCAACGCCGCTGGCTCGTGGGCTCAAGTATACAGTATGAGATTGTCTGTATCCCTTCAGCGATCCATGGCCCACGCTCTGCATCTGCGTGCTGGCCGTGCTCTCGCTGCGGCCTCCGGCTTTCGTCGGGGGGATTGTATTCCGGCAGCTAGTCTGTCGGATCTGCGGCTCCTCACTCGTAACTACTGAGTGATCCATCATCCCCCTGATTTGACATAGCATCTTCCAACCCCTTTGTAGCAGAAGAAGTGGCACTCCCAATGGGGGCAAGGGCTGCGAAAAGCCAGCCCAAAAAGAATTGACAAAGATTCGAAGGGGCCGAAAAAGCGTGGAGCAGCTACAAAGGGGACTGAAGTGGCTATGGTAGAGCAGGAAGAGGATGGATCACTCAGTAGTGACGGGTGAGGAGCCTCAGATCCGACAGACTAGCTGCCGGAAACGTATCCCCCTGTCGAAAGCTGGAGGCCGCAGCGAGAGCACGGCCAGCACGCAGATGCAGAGCGTGGGCCATGGACCGCTGAAGGGATACAGACAGTCTCATCCGGTAGACCTGGGCCCAGGAGCCAGCGGCGTTAAAGTCAGCCGGCTCGCCGCGCCTACGGGACACAGCTCGCCGCGCAAGCCTGGCCAGCAGGTCAAGCCACTGGGACCCGAGAGCCCTGTGTACTACACCACAGCCAAGGGGACGAACTCAGCAGCAGGTGGGTGGTCGGAGTGCTTGGCCGCCTTGCTGCGAGCGGCCTTCGTGGCAGCGTGGCCAGCCCGCGAGGCAGAGAGCCCCGGGGTGGAGCGGTCGACCACATCAGCGGTGACCACGTCGGCGATGAGGCGCGCGCCGCCGCCCGGCGTGGACGCCACCAGGTCGACACGGCGCGTATGGGGTCCGTCCGTTTGTAGCCAGCCCCTCTTCTCTATGGGCGGGCACTTCTCTCTTTGTCCGTATCATGTAGCCTTGTTTAGTCTGCACTCGACTCTGCCTGAACAATGTATTGGCTTGAATTGGCCTCCCTTTCAATTCATGCGCCCCGCGCGCCTTCTCTCTTTGTAGCTGCTACACGCTTGTACGCTTGTAGGCCCCTCCGAACCTTTTTGGGCTGGCTTTTCGCAGCCCTTGCCCCCATTGGGAGTGCCACTTCTTTCACAGCTACTACCTCATGGTGCAAGCAAGCGCGGCCAGATAAATTTCGTGTATTTGAAACAAACGAAGGCCAAAGGCCAAGTACAAAGGCAAGCACATCTAAAGACCTACATAATCTACAGCAAAGTGACCCGCTCAGTAACCACGGGTCAAAGAAGAAGTGGCACTCCCAATGGGGGCAAGGGCTGCGAAAAGCCAGCCCAAAAAGAATTCACAAAGGTTCAGAGGGGCCTAAGAGCGGTGAGCAGCTACAAAGGGGCCTGAGGATGCTATGGGAAAACAGGGGGAGGATGGATCACTCAGTAATTACGAGTGAGGAGCCTCAGATCCGACAGACTAGCTGCCGGGAAGCTATCACCCTGTCAAAACATGAAGGTCGCTAATCGATGCCTGAACACTAGATGTCAGATACGAAGCCCTTCTGCCACCAACTAGAGCTCGGCCAGCTTTCTGGTGCAAGGCATTAGCCTGAGCACGCTGCAAACAGGCCGAAACACGTCGTCGCAAGAAATGACAGATATGCAGCTGGCAAGCCCAACTCAACCGGAAACACATCTGCACGACGTGTGTAGCCTAGATTGGCAATATTTTGGAGGAGGGTGTGGAAACGAGGACCCAGACAACCAAAGACGTCGATTGCCGCTGGCAGGAGCTGATCGCATTTAGGGTAGTCGGAGTAATGCTGCAGCTTTCTTTGTTCTGCAACGCCCACTGCGTGACCAGCGATGTGGGTGGATGCTGGTCCCTTGTACGCCTCCGTTACCACAACGTCGACCAGGGCCCGCGATCCTCCGTGGCCAGAGTGACTGGTGGCTGGGAGAGGCCAGCCCAAAGGAATGAACAAAGGTCTGAGGGAGTGCTGATTGTCATCCCTGTGCACCGCGCGGCTTCTTTATTCTTGCCTCTCCCAGCCACCAGTCAATCTGGCCGCGCTGTCTTCATTTATTGGCCACTCAGGCCCTCGATAGCTCCATTGACACCTGATTTCCCGCCAAGCAGTCTCCCGCCGCACCTCCCGCCGCCGCCGCCGCCGCCGCCGCCGCCGCCGCCGCCGCCGCCGCCGCCG
>WELB01000204.1:138846-151678 GCA_009602725.1 Spirogloea muscicola
CGCCGCTGGGGCCCCCGCCGGCGGCCGCTGCGCCCGCGCTCGAGCGCCTGGGCCTCGCCGACCGCCCGCCGGGCGAGGACCCGGGCTTCCTGGCGTCCTTCCCGGGCCTCATCGAGCTCCACATGATATTTCCTGAGAGCTCGAGCCGAGGCGCAACAGACCTCGCTGCCCTCGAGCACAGGCCGCACCTCCGGCGGGTGACCCTGCAGAGGTCCGAGTGCGCGACCGTCCGCAGCAGCCTTACTCGGCTCACGGCGCTCGACAGCTTGACCCTGCACAGCATGAACGTGGGAGGTGAGCGCCAGCGCAGCCCTCTGCGCCGCTCTGCTGACTGCGCCGCCTTCATCGCATGCGCATCTGCATCGCACGCATCCAAACATGAAGAAGAGTGCAGCTGCCATGGCTGCAGATGGGCAATGCCAGGTGTTGGCAGAAGAGCCTTGACATTCGGCCTCCTGACGATGCAACACCACGTGCTGGCAGACGAGGACCTGCGCATCATCACGTCACGCTGCCGCCGTTTGACGTGTCTGCAGCTCTCTCACTTGAAAACTTATCGTAGACGTGGTAAGACCTCCAAAAAGACAGACGAGGGCTTGCGCCACGTGGCGGAAAATTTACAGCAGCTTCGGGTGCTGGAGCTGGCAGGCATCAGCACCGTCACGGCCGCTGGGGTGTTGCAGATTGCAGCCAATTGCCGCCAGCTTCAGAGCGTGCAGTTGTTCAGGTGTCCAGCGCTGTCAACGGATCTGCCGCTGACAATATTGGCAGAGCGCCCCCTCCTCACAAAGCTGGACTATGACCAGTGCTGGGTCAAGCACTTGCGTAAAGAGCTGCAAGAGCTGCCTGATTTGGCGCACCTGGAGGTGGTTTCGCTGTCCCTGGATTATGACTTCTTTGGAGAGCCAGATTTGTTGGGTGCCTTCATCACCTGTTGTCCTCGTTTGCGTGGTCTTTACCTGGAAGGCCCAGATGATCCTGAAGATTCATCCCAAGGAGAAGATCTGGACGATTTGTTGCCCAATGGCAGCGGCCAGATGAAATCGCTGACTACGCTTACCTTGAGTAGATGGCGTGTTACCTGGCCACATCTTCTTAGGTTCCTCTTGGGGTGCACGCTAAGTCTGCAGGCCCTCCAGCTGTTTGACGTCGGCTTCAATGCGGGCTTGGTGCCTGACGACGACAAGCTGCTACTCCTGCGCTCTCTTAAATGCGCGCTCCTGGAAAGTGACGAGGCTGTGGAGCTGCAGTTCCTATCCTTTGGACGATGGTGCCCAAGCCTTACGTCCTTGAGCATCCTTGGCTCCAAATGTGAAATGCGCTCCCTCAGTAACAGCAAGATGTTGGTGGAGATGCTCAGCAACCTTAGCTGCCTGGTTGGTCTTGAGCTTGAAGGCTCTTTTGACGATATAGATTATCAGCCTCCCAGTTCCGAATCTGAAGATTCTCTTGACCTTTCGGATGCGTGGAGCAGCCTTGAGCTTCACTCTGTCAGGAGTCTCTCCTGCCAGCACATGCAAGCCCAACACGTGCATCACTTGGTTATTGCCTGTTCACAGTTGCAGGCATTGCACATGCGAAGATGCCTTGACTTCGATATAGCAACGTTTCTTGATGACATACTCTCTTACTGCCCAAATATTTACGAGATAGGCTATGGTGCTCCTGGCGGATTTGTAGTGTGTAGAGTCCCGCTCACTGCGATTTGCAAGTGCTTAGAGTTGTTGGACTCCCCTTGGCAGCTCTCCTATAATTTTTATGGTTCGCCTGAATACGTGGAAGCCTATTATGTCCATCGTGTTGGCAACCACGACTCATATGTCAAATATCTGCTTTGCTTGTCATGGAAACAAATTTGTGACCAGCACGTGCCCATGCATATGATCTTTTCGGCCAACGTGTATGTCTTGCTATCTGCTCATATACCACGTGACAAGGGTCACTAATCTTTGGACCAGAAGATATTGCTGCAAGCTTACTGACAACTGCATCCTCACGTCATTGAAGGAAAGGGAAGCAGAGTACAGATAGGAGTACAAGGACTCGACGGCCAGAAGGAATGACGGGATTAAGGTCGGCCTTGCTGCAACGGCCCACATACGTGAAAGTGCTTAATCTATAATTTCGATAAATAGGTTGACTGTCATCATCAGCTTGTCACGGGGCGGCTGCTTAATGGGCACAGTCGCTCGACGACCAATAGATGTCGTAGAATGTGACCAGAGGAAAGAGGCAAATATCCTCCTCTCAGTCCTTGAGCAAAATGGATAGTCCTTGCGAGCACCTCTTTGCAAGCCTTTCCGGTAAGGCAAGACTGTTCACGTTGTTGGAATCACGTTACCCCCAACAACATCGTCCATTCATATTGATGGCTTTCCCTCGTCCCGCACAGTATTTTTGGGCTGAAAGCTTGATACACTGGCAAAGACCCCTCTGTCTAGAGGATCCATGCCAGTCAATGGATCGTAAGCTCGCTGCCAGCTTGACAAGCTTTGAGGTAGCACTTTGCTTCGACCTCGCTCAGAAAGGTTCCCCAGTCTCATCCCGGCACGCCAGACGCCAGACGAGCATGGCTGGCCTTAACAGCCATCGCCCCAATCGGCAAAGCTCACGTTTATTGACAAGGCCTCGATCTCATTCCATCATTCCCAGGCGTTCGCCGCGCCTTTGTGAGCAAGCCGCGCTTTGGCTGCCGCCTCACCTTCTCAGCGTGGGCGTCAGCTACTAGTCAATCCGCCTTGCGACTGTTGACTAGGAGGTATTGATAGACCATTCGTAGTAATCACTTTCATCCACTTTGCGCAGCTGCGTGACTGTGCACTTTCCTTCCCCTTTTGATCTTGCCACTCCCAACCGGGCTGGCGTTCCTCTGATTGAGCTCACTTCTTTTCACAGCCATCGCCCCCTTGTTAAAAGAGTAGCTCGTCCACTTTTCACAGCCATCGCCCCCTTGTTGGAAAAAAGTAGCTCGTCCAAAGGTGGCGTGCTGCAAAGGGCCAGCCCACAGAAGAATGGCAAGGTCCAGAAGAGATGGAAACGGATAGCACGCACGAAAAAAGCCAAGCACTAAGGATGGCCGCTCAGTAACCCCGAGTTAGCAGCCACACAAAGTGGAGCAGCCTACGGAGTAAAATGAGCAGCCGGATGAAGACAAGCAGCTATTTGGAAGCAAGTCCATGGCTGTAAGAGGCCAGCCCGAGAAAAATCCACTGAACTAGTCCGAACTGGCCGTAAGGTGTAGAAACATGTAACTTGATTCCGCAGCTTTTGACGCTTTCAGTAACCCCAGACAAAGCGCAGTTCGGACAGGACGGAGCATTGCCAGATAGCAGTCGCCCTGCTGATCGAGAAGACGGAGTAGCTACTCTGGGGAGTGGAAAGCTATCGTGGAATGGAATTGAAACAATCGAAGGCCAGAATGGCCAAGTACAAAGGCAAGCACATCTGATGACGTACATGACCGACTGCAAATCGACCCGCTCAGTAACCACGGGTCAACACATAAAGGTCGCGCACCGATGCTTGGACACTAGATGGCAAAATTCTTCTGCAACCAACTAGAGCTCGCCCAGCTTTCTGGTGCAAAGCATGAGCTTGAGCACGCTGCAAACAGGCCGACACTCATCGTCGCAAGAACGACAGATATGCAGCTGGCAAGCCCATCTCAGCCCGAAGCACATCTGCACGTCGTGCATAGCCTAGATCGGCAATACTGCACTGGCCATCTCGCTCCTTTGCTTTGCATCCGCTGCTTTAGGGGCTCCTTTTCTTTGCCCCGGCCCCTGCCTAGACCACTTGAACTGCTTCTGAAGGAGAGAGTGGAAACGAGGACCTGAACAGCCAAATATATTGACTGCAGCTGGCAGGAGCTGATCGTATTGGGGGTAATTGGAGTTATGCTGCAGCTGCCTGTGTTCTGCACTGCCCACTGCGTGGCCAGCCATGGGCGTCGATGCTGGACCTATATAAGCCTCCGTAACAACCACATCAACCGAGGCCCGTGGTCCTCCACTAGGTTGCACGCCCACAGTGTCAAGGAAGAAAGCGTGTCCACATTGAGAGCAGTGGCTGTGAGAGAAGTGGCTCTCCCTATGGGGGCAAGAGCTGAGAGAAGGAGGAGGGCTCGCCCATTGAGAAGCCAGCCCGAAAACAGCTGTGGCTGTGAGAGGCCAGCCTAAAGGCATGGACAAGGTCGGAAAGAGATTGACGCTTCCAGGGGCGAGCTCTTCTCTTCTCTTCCAGGAGAGAAGGCGCGCGGTGCGCATGAAAACAATGCTAGGCCAATTCGAGCCAATACATTGTTCAGGCAGAAAATGCAGAAAGTTCAAAGAATGCAGGAGAGGGCGGTGGCTGGGAGAAGGAGAAGAAGAAAGAGCTCGCCCATTGAGGATAGGGGCTGGAACAGCCAGCCCCAAAAAGAATGAGCAGAGTACAAGAAGCCCAAGAAGAAGGGGGCCAGGCGAAGCACGAAGGCGAAGCACTAAGAAAGAAGCACACAAGAAGAAACAAAGCAGCCCAGGAGCAGGAGCAGGAGCAGCAGAAGGAGAGGGCAGCCCAGGAGTCTCGAGCTGCACGTCCCCGCGCCTCAACATTGTACTGGCTTGGATTTTCTATTTTCAGGCCCCTTCGTCTCTCTCTCTCTCTCTCTCCCAGGCTGCTGACGGCCGCCTCCCCCGGCGCGGCAGCCTGGCTCTCTGCGCTCCCACTGTATGATGCGCTCAGGCTGCCGGACGAGCTGTTCCGCACGGCCACGCATCGCCTGCTGGGCCTCCCCCCGCCCTGCTGGGCGTGCTGCAGTGCGAATGTGGGGAGCGGTCGACGGACCCGGCGGAGCTGGCGGCGCATCTCCTCCGCTGCGCCACTGGAGGCGAACGAACAGCTGCGCACGACCTCTTGCGTGATGCTATGTTCGGGATCTTTCAGGAGGCGGGCTACGCGGTGGGCGATGGAGAACGCCTCGGTCATGCCCATCCTCGAGAGGGCTGACGGACACCATACGCGTCGTGTTGACCTGGTGGCGTCCACGCCGGGAGGTGGCGCGCGGATCATAGCCGATGTAGTCACCACCGATGTGGTTGACCGCTCCAACCTGGGGCTCTCTGCCTCGCGGGCAGGCCACGCTGCCTCGAAGGCCGCTCGCTGCAAGGCGGCCAAGCACTCCGACCACCCACCTGCCGACGAGTTCGTCCCCTTGGCGGTGGACGTGCACGGGGCTCTTGGGTCCCAGTGGCTTGACCTGCTGGCTAGGCTTGCGCGGCGGGCTGTGTCCCGCAGATGCGGCGAGCCAGCGGACTTCAACGCCGCTGGCTCGTGGGCTCAGGTATACCGGATGCGCCTCTCTGTATCCCTGCAGCTGTCCATGGCCCACGCTCTGCATCTGCGAGCTGGCCGTGCTCTCGCTGCGGGCTCTGGCTTTCGTCAGGGTGATAGCTTCCCGGCAGCTAGTCTGTCGGATCTGAGGCTCCTCACTCGTAATTACTGAGTGATCCATCCTCCCCCTGTTTTACCATAGCATCCTCAGGCCCCTTTGTAGCTGCTCACCGCTCTTAGGCCCCTCTGAACCTTTGTGAATTCTTTTTGGGCTGGCTTTTCGCAGCCCTTGCCCCCATTGGGAGTGCCACTTCTACTTCTCTCTTCGTAGCTGCTAAGCGCTTCAGGCCCCTCCGTCATCTGGCCCCTTCGAGCCTTTCACTTCTTTTTCTTTACCTTAGATTAGGTCTCCGTGTTATGTAGCATTGTTTAGTCTGCACTCGACTCTGCCTGAACAATGTATTGGCTTGAATTGGCCTCCCTTTCAATTCATGCGCCCCGCGCGCCTTCTCTCTCTTTCGGGCTGGCTTTCTCACAGCCCTTGCCCCCATTGGAAAAGCCACTTCTTCTTCGGCCTGGCCTCCCTCCTTACTTACTTCATGCGCACCGTCCATCCCGCGCCGCCGCCGCCGCCGCCGCCGCGCCGACGCCGCCGCAGCCGCCATCGCGTCCGCCGCCACCTCCTCCGCCACCGACGCCGCCGCCGCCGCCGCCTAGTCCGCCGCCGCGTTTTTTTTTCTGCCGCCGCTGGCGCGCCGTCGTACGCGGCGCCCGCCGCAGCCTGGCGTTGGAGGCGCGGGACAGCTGCCGGCGGCGGCCCAGATTGCCGCCGACGCTCGGGCCGCCGCACCGCTCGAGCGCCTTTACCTCGCCGACCGCCCGCCGGGCGAGGACCGGGCTTCCTGGCGGCCTTTACCGGCCTCACCGAGCTCCACATGGTTCGGTCCAAGGACTCGAGCGGAGGCGCGGCAGGCCTGGCTGCCCTCGAGCACACGCCGCGCCTCCGGCGGCTGACTCTGCAGAGCCCCAAATGCTTGGCCGTCCGCAGCCATCACCTGATGTGCATATGCTCCGCAAGCATACAAACACGAAGAAGGCGCAGCTGCAATGGCTGCAGAAGGGCAATGCCGGGTGTCGGCAGAAGAGCCTTGACCTTCGGCCTCCTGACGATGCAACACTGCGTGCTGGCAGACGAGGACGTGCGCATCATTACGTCACTTTGTCGCCATTTGACGTGCCTGAAGCTCTCTCACATGAACAGATTTGACAGAAGTAGTGAGACCTCAAAGATATCAGACGAGGGCTTGTGTCACGTGGCGGAACACTCACAGCAGCTTCGGGTGCTCGAGCTGGCAAGCATCAGCACCATCACGGCCTCTCGGGTTTGGCAGATTGCAGCAAAGTGCCGCCAGCTTCAGAGTGTACAGCTGAGCAGGTGCCAAGGGTTGTCCACAGATTTGCCGCTTAGAATATTGGCAGAGCGCCCCTTCCTCACCAAGCTGGTCAGTGACCAATTCTGGGTCAACCACTTGCGCGACGAGCTACGAGAGCTGCCTGGTCTGGCGCACCTGGAGGTAGTACATTTGTTTCTGGAATTTCCTAGATTCCAAGGAGAGCCAGATGCGTTGGCTGCCTTCATCACCTCTTGCCCCCGTTTGCATCATCTCTCCCTGAGAGGTCCTGAGGACGGTATTGATGACTTTGGAAGGCAAGACTTGGACGACTCGTTATCTGATCAAAGCGGCCACATGACATTTCTCACTACGCTCACCTTGAGCAACTGGAGCATCAGCTGGCCACATCTGCTAGGGTTCCTCTTGCTGTGCACCCCAAGTCTGCAGGCACTCCAGCAGTATGAAGTCAGCTTCGATAATGGCTTTGTTCATCACCACCACAAAGCTGCCACTCTTGCGCACCCTTGAATGCTCGATCCTCTCAGATAAGGAGACCATGGGGGAGTGGCAATTCCTGTCCTTTGGACAATGGTGCCCAAGTCTGACGTCCTTGAGCATCCTTGGCTTAAATTTGCGCTCTCTCAGAGGCAGCAAGATATTGGTGGAGATGCTCAGCAATCTTAGCTGCCTGGTTGGTCTTGAGCTGGATTGCTCTGCTTATTATGCAGAGGATTGGCCTTTGGAGTTAGAAACTAGCCATGCTCCTGCCCTTTTGGATGCGTGGCGCAGCCTTAAGCTTGACTCTGTCAGCATTCTCTCCTGCCAGCACATGCGAGCCCAACACGTACATCACTTGCTTAGTGCTTGTTCGCAGTTGCAGGCATTGCACATAAAGAGATGCCCCGAAATTGATACGACTGCTTTTCTTGATGACATACGCTCTACCTGCCCAAATATTAGCGAGATTGGCCTTGATGCTTCTCTCAAATTCTTAGGGTGTAGAGTCCCGCTTACTAAGCCTCCCAATTCGTGTTGCTTAGACTGATTTGACTCCCCTTGGAAGCTCTCAGAAACCTCTCATGGTTTCCATAATTATGTATAGAGCTATTATGGTCATCGTGATGGCAACCACGACTTATAATATCAAGGATCTGCTTTGCTTGTCATGGCCTACGGGTTTGTGACGAGCCACGTGCCCATGCATATGCTCTCACTAACCAGCAAGTACTTCTTGCTACATGCTAACATGACAAGTGCCAGTCATGTCTGGACGAGTAAAAACTTTGCTGCAAGTCCTACTGAAATCTGCATCTTCACATAGTGAAGGAAGCAGTAAAGCAGAGTTTAACTGGGTGTCACAAGGAGTTGATGGCCACTAAAGAAGGGCGGATTTAGGGACGGCCCAGCTGCAACGGCCCACATCTGTCGATGTGCTTACAACTCTCTAATTTATTAAAAATTGACTGCCATCAAAGGCTTGTGACCAGGCGGCTGGTTAACGGGCACAAATGACTCCATAAGTTTGTGAAATGTGACCGAAGGAAAGCGTCATATCATCCCCTCTCCATACTTGCATCGTCCTTGAAAACGCTTTCCTGCAATCTTTCCCGGATGTTGTGCATGCTAATTTGGGTTGGCCTTTTGCAGCCATCGCCCCTTCAGAGAAAGGTTCCGATTATAATTTCAGCACAGTGAGCGACCAGAACTTTGACCGTGCAGGCTCTCTGAACGTGGTGTATGAAACTGGCATCTTCTTTTCGGCAGCATTGCCTGTCACATGCCTTGCATCTTTCGCTGGTCGTGCCCTGGCTGCCGCCTCAAGCTAGTGACTGTTTCACTCCTATCTAGAGACTAACTTTCAGACTTGCGGCTGCCAACTACGATCACTGAGCAGGAATTTAGTGGTCTTCACGCTTTCCAGCTCTTTCTGACCTTGTTCAACAATTCCGAGGCTACCTTTTAACAGCCCTCGCCCCCTTTGGAAAGTTGCTCTTTTCTCCTTTTTCATTGGAAGGAGATAAGACAGTGAAGCAGCTCGTTTAAATGGAAGCGCAAATGAAAGCTCCATAAGGAGCGAGGGCTGTGGAAAGCCTGCCACGAGTGACTGAAAACTTTTTTCCAAAAAGGGGGCAATGCCTGAGAAGTGCCAGCCCAAAAGATACGGACAAGGTTCAACGGAGCCGGAAAGCTCGGAGAAAATCAACGTTGCCTGCTCAGTTGCCTCTAAGCAGCGGGATGGGAAAGGGAGGCAAATCGAGCCAATACACGTTCAGGCAAAAGATAGTGCCAAAATTGGAGCTACATGAAACGAAGCCCTATGCTAATGGGGGCTGAGGTGATAGCGGGAAGGGACGGGAGGAGGGGTGAAAAGAGGAAGACAGAAGGCGCGCGGAGTGCATGAAATGCAAAGGAGGGTGAGCACAAAGAAGAGAACAATAACTTCTCTTTAAAGCTTCGCATGCGGCTCTCCATCTCCTTGCAAAGATCCCAGGCTCACGCAGTACACTTGTGGGCAGGCCGCGCTTGGCTGCAACTTTTGCGTTTCGCCGGAGTGACTCGTTTCCAGCTACAACTTACTCCGACTTGCGGCTGCTGACTTGGGTCACTAAGCTCTTAAACGCTGTAGTTTCTTGCATAGCTGTGAGGGTTCAGCGCCTTTCGAACCTTCAGACCTCCTTGCATCAGGCTGCGCTATCCCTCGGCTACGGCGGCTTCCGCTTCCATCTGCACCCATGCGCATGCAGGGCGGCATGCCGGGCAGCTGGGCGCTGTCGCCGCTCTGGGGCTCTGGGGGCCCAGCATGCCTCGTTTGATTGAGCAGCTAGTAGCCACTTGAGTCGCTGTTTGCTTTGACCCTTTTCTGGCCCCTTCGGATATTCATTTTTTTTTTTGGGGCTGGCCAATCACAACCATCAACCTCTACTGGTAGAATCTTTCTTTTTTCGTACACGGATGACATGAACTGGAGAGGCGGTGGTGAAAGTTGGTACTAGTACGCTGGCATTCCAGGAACAGTTGCCGACCTCACACAGCCAATGATTCCGTTGGGGCGACGCTTTTCCGCCTCTAGTTGTTTCCATTTGCACTTTCTGACCCGAAATTATCGAGCGCCTTTAAGCACTTGTTGACCCGAGGCTAGTGAGCGCCTCTTGCTGACGTCTTGGACACTAATTTCTTGCACATTCCCTTGGGCTGGCTCAAACAAGGGCTCTCTTAGGTAAGGGCTCCTCACTAGAGGTCACTGGGTGAGTATCCTATCAGGAAAGCTCTGAGAAAGCGCTTTTGGCTCCTTCGGACCTTGTCGATTTGTTTTGGGCTGGCTCTTCACAGCCCTTGCATCTCCCGACTAGAGGTTACTGAGCGTCCTCTGGCTGCGGTCTTGGTCCTAGTCCAAAGGCATGGCCTGTAGTGTACTTCTTTTCCGGCACCTCTTTCTTTGGCTTGGGATATTGTCCATTCTTTTTGGGCTGGCTTTGCCAGCCACTCTTCTCTATGAGCGAGCACTTCCCTTGCCCCCTTAGGGAGAGCCACTTTCTTCCTCTTAGCCCGATTGCCCCCGGAATCAGACCCGTTCTACAGGGAGGCTCCGACGGCCCAATGAGCTGAGTCAGGTCACCAACCCGACCTGCTGGTTCACCATATTACTACGTTCAGCACCACGCGATGCTGCAGGGATCCATATGCCGAATTTGATACACCAGGGCCTGTGTGCCTGTGGCATTGAACATCTGCCTGCTCCTTGTGCCGAGATCAAAATAAAGGGAACTTCATCCCTAAGGCCTTGAGCTGGCGAAGGCCAGCCCGAGAGAGCATTCACAAGATGCGGAGGAGTTTGCACTAAAGTGCTCGCTCTCAAATATTGTCTACTTGCGGAGTGAGGAGATAAGATGTCTCTTTCCTCCGGTCGCATTATTTAACATGAATCGCTCGTGGAGTGACATGTGCCCTGTGACCAGCCACCCGGTCACAAGCCGTTAATGACGGTCAAGTGCCTACTTGAAGCACATCTACGAATGTGGGCCGTTGCAGCAAGGGCAACCCTAAATCCGTCAGTCTTCACGGCATCTTTCTCACATTCCTGTTTGTCTTCTGCATCATCCCTCTCCTTCCCGATGTGAATATGCAAATGTCAGTAAAGCTTGCAGCAATAACATTCTGGTCTAGACAATATTGGCACTTGAAGCCAGTATCCTCCCAGGACCAGGATAGCAAGGTATACTTGCTGGTTCGTAAGAGCATATGCATAGGCACGTGCTGGTCGCAGATCTGTGGTCCATAAGCACAAGCAAAGCAAATCCTTGACATTATGAGTCGTGGTTGCCAACACGGTGGACATGATAGATGTCCGTATCCCCGTAAGGCAGTTTATGAAAAAATTCAGAAAGTTCCTGAGGTGAGTTGAACAAGTCTAAGCAGCACGTGTTGGCAAGAGCGACTCTGAGCTCTAACGGTTTGGAAGGAGCACCTAGGCAGATCTCGCAAAGCTTTCGGCAGTTAGAGAGAATCTCATCAAGAAGAACAGTCTCATCGAATCCAGGGCAACTCTGCACGTGCAGTGCCTGCAACTGTGAACAAGCACTAAGCAAGTGATGCACGTGTTCGTATTGCATGCTCATGCAGAAGAGACTCCTGACAGAGTGAAGCTTAAGGCTGCTCCACGCATCCGAAAAGTCAGCATCTCCATATGGGTCTGCATTTCCCATAAGGTGCTCAGGAACATTATCAAGCTCAAGACCAACCATGCAGCTGAGATTGTTGAGCATCTCCACTAACATCTCGCTGTTGACGATGAAGAGGGCGACCGGCGTATAGAGCCATGGAAGCTCAAGGACGTGAGACTTGGGCACCATTGTTCCAAGGACAGGAAATGCCGCTCTCCCATGTTCTCGTAATATGATAGTAACGAGCATTTAAGGGTGCGCAAGAGTGGCAGCCTGTGGTGGTGAGGAACAGCGCCCTCATGGAAGCTGACTCCAAAGAGCTGGAGTGCCTGCAGAATTGGGGTGCACAGCAAAAGGAACTCTAGCAGATGTGGCCAGTAGATGCTCCATCTCTTCAAGGTGAGAGAAGTGAGCACCTTCATCTGGCCGCTTCGATTGGGTAACATGTCGTCCAGGTCTTGCCATCGTAAACCACCTCTCTCATGCTTAGGACCTTCGATGGAGAGATCATGCAAACGCAGGCAAGAGGTGATGAAGGCAGCCAACACATCTGGCACTCCATAGAATTCCTCAGAATCCAGAAACAAAGATACCACCTCCAGGTGCGCCAGACCAGGCAGCTCTCGTAATTCCTCGTACAAGTGCTTGATCCAGAATTGGTCACTGACCAGCTTGGTGAGGAAGGGGCGCTCTGCTAATATTCTCAGCGGCAAATTTGTGGACAGCCCTGAGCACCAGCTCCACTTTACACTCGGAAGGTGGCGGCAATTGGCTGCAATTTGCCAGACCCCAGAGGCTGTGATGGTGCTGATGTCTACCAGCTCGAACACCCGAAGCTGCTGTGAATGGTCCGCCACGTGACGCAAGCCCTCGTCTGATATCGAGGCCTCACCACTGGTACTATGATACCCCAAATAAGAGAGCTTCAAAGACGTCATATGGCGGCAGAGTGACGCGATGATGAGCATTTCCTCGTCTGCCAGCACGTGGTGTTGCATCGTCAGGAGGCCGGGAGTCTAAGGCTTTTCTGCAAATACCAGGCAATGCCCTTCTGCAGCCATGGCAGCTGCAGTCTCTTCGTGCGGTGCAAGTGAACATGAGATGACGGCCGCGCAGTTAGCAGAGCGGCGCAGGGGCTGGCGCTGTGGCTCACCTCGCACATCCACTCTACGCAGGGCCAGGCTCTCCAGCGCCGTGAGCCGAGAGAGGCTGCGGAAGGCCAAGCATCCGGGGCTCCGCAGGGTCAGCCGCCGGAGGCGCGGCGTGTGCTCGACAGCAGCGAGCTCTGTGCTCGAGTCCTCGTACAGTATCATGTGGAGCTCGGTGAGGCCCGGGAAGGCCGCCAGGAAGCCCGGGTCCTCGCCCGGCGGGCGGAACGCTAGGCCGAGGCGCTCGAGCGCGGGCGCGGCAGCCGCCGGCGGGGGCCCGAGCGGCGGCGGCCTCCCGGAAATTTCCAGCGCCTCCAGC
>WELB01000204.1:152887-164072 GCA_009602725.1 Spirogloea muscicola
GCGCCGTCGTGCGCAAAGCCCGCCGCGGCCTAGCGCTGGAGGCGCGGCGGAGCGATTTCACGGTGCCGCTGGTGCTCGGGCCCCCGCCGGCGGCCGCCGCGCCGGCGCTCGAGCGCCTCGGCCTCGAGCTCCGCGCGCCGGGCGAGGGCGCGGGCTTCCTGGCGGCCTTCCCAGCTTTCACCGAGCTCCACATGATTCTGGACTCCAGCGGAAGCTCGGCAGGCCTCGCTGCCCTCGAACACACGCCGCGCCTCCGGCGGCTGACCCTGCAGCGCTCCGAATGCGCGGCCGTCCGCAGCAGCTTTACTCGGCTCACGGCGCTCGAGAGCCTGGCCCTGATGTGGATGAACGTGGGAGGTGAGCGATAGCGCTAGCCCTCTGCCCCTTTCTGCTGCCTGCTCAGAACGTCTTCAGATGGTCCATCCGGGCGGCCATTGTCTCATGCACATTTGAGATGATGCACCGCAAGCATACAAACATGAAGAAGACTACAGCTGCAATGGCTGCACAAGCGCAATGCCTGGTGTTCGCAGGATTCCTTTGAGACCTGGCCTCCTGACGATGCAACCCACGTGCTGGCAGATGAGGACGTGCGCGTCATCACGTCACTCTGCCGCCGTTTGACGTGTCTGAAGCTCTCTCATCTGAACCGAAGTCGTGAGACCTCAATATCAGACGAGGGCTTGCGTCATGTGGCGGAACATTTACAGCAGCTCCGGGTGCTCGAGCTGGCAAGCATCAGCACCATCACGGCCTCTGGGGTCTGGCAGATTGCAGCCAATTGCAGCCAGCTTCCTTCGGAGTGTACAGTTGAGCAGGTGCCAAGGGCTGTCCACACACTTGCCGCTGAGAATACTGGCAGATTGCCCCTTCCTCATCAAGCTGGTCACTGACCAGTGCTGGGTCAAGCATTGGCGTAGAGAGCTGCACGCGCTGCCTGCTTTGGCGCACCTGGAGGTGGTATCTGTGTGCCTGGAAAATGAATTCTTCAGAGAGCCAGAACTGTTGGGTGCCTTCATCACCTGTTGCCCGCGTTTGCGTGATCTGTCCCTGGAAGGTCCTGAGGATGATAGAGGTGACTGTGGAGGGCAAGACTTGGACGACTCATACCCAATTGCAGCGGCCAGCTGAAAGTTCTCACTACGCTCACCTTGAAAGATTGGAACATCAACTGGCCACGTCTGCTAGATTTTCTCGCCCTGTGTACCCCAAGTCTGCAGGCACTCTATCTGCATGAAGTCAGCTTCTATGAGGGCGCTGTTCCTCACCACCACAAGCTGCCACTCTTGCGCACCCTTTACTGCTCGATCCTCTGTAGCCACGAGAACACGGGGGAGCGGCAGTTCCTGTCCTCCCCTCAGCTCATCTGACTTCCTACTGCTGACACGGGGGTATTGAGGGCGCCCTGTCTGCCTAGCCTTTGGCTCCGTCATGAACACCTGTATGCATCTGGCTGGCATTTCACAGCCGATTCTTTCATATCAGCAGCCGCTTTCCTCCGGACAATGGTGCCCAAGTCTCACGTCCTTGAGCAACCTTGGCCCTATACCTGGGTTGCGCTCTCTCGAACACGGCATGATGTTGGTGGAGATGCTCAGCAATCTTAACTGCCTGGTTGGTCTTGAGCTTGATAGCTCTATCCACGAAACAGATGATTGGCCTTTGGAGTTAGAATCTAGAGATGATCCTGACCTTTCGGAAGCGTGGTGCAGCCTTGAGCTTGACTCTGTCCGGAGCCTCTCCTGCCAGCAAATGCACGCCCAACACGTGCATTACTTGATTAGTGCTTGTTCACAGTTGCAGGCACTGCTCGTCAAGATATGCCCTGGATTTGATCTGACTGTTCTTCTTGATGACATCCTCTCTACCTGCCCAGACATTTGCGAGATCGGGCTAGGTCAATCTTTTAGAGTGTAGAGTCCCGCTTCCGAAGACTTCCAACACGTGCTGCTTAGACTTGTTAGACTCACCTTGGGAGTATTCAAAATTCTTTCATGGTTTGCCTGTAGACGTGGACATCTATCATGTCCATCGTGATGGCAAACACGAATTATAATGTCGAGGATTTGCTTTGCTTGTCAGGACGGATCTGCGAGCAGCACGTGTCCATGCATATGCTCTCACTGACCAGCATGTATTTCTTGCTATCTGCCTATATACCACAGGACAAGTGCCAGTAAAGTCTGAACCATTGGGTAGATTGCCGTAAATCCTACTGACATTTGCATCCTTACGTAGTGAAGGAAAGCGATGAAGCAGAATACAAATAGGTATTATGAGGGATTGATGGCCGTCAAAGAAGGGCGGGTTTTAGGGCATCCTAGTCAGCAGCCGCAAGTCTCAAGAATCAGTCTCAGCACCTTTAAATGTACGGCAATGGCTGTAAGAGGCCAGCCCAAAGGCATATACAGGACAGTTGTCACCCCGCTATAGCCTGAGGCCGCAGCCAGGGCACGACCAGCACAAAGCAGCAAGGCATGTGCCAAGCAATGCCGCAATCGATACACCAGGGCTTGAGACCCTGTCGTAAAATTCCTGCTTCTCCCCATGCCGAGATAAAAAAGAAGGGAATTTCATCCGTAAGGCCTTGAGCTGAGAAGGGTCAGCTTAACAGAGCATTGACAAATTCCGGAGGAATTGCACTGAAGTGCTCGCTTTCAACTAGTCTACTTGCGGAGAGAGGGGATGCGATGACTCTTTCCTTCGGTCGCATTCATCAACATACATGGCTCGTGGAGTGACATGTGCCCTTTACACAGCCGCCCGGTCAGAAGCCATTATGCAGTCAGTTGGCTTAATAAGGTCACAGAGATAAGCACATCTACGAACGTGGGCCGTTGCAGCAAGGCCGACCCTGAATCCCGTCAGTCTTTTTGTGGCCATCAATTTCTTACATACCCATTTGTATTCTGCTTCATCGACCTCCTTCCACGATATGAGGATGCAAATCTTCGTAAAGCTCGCAGCAGTATCATTTAAGTCCAGCGGAATCTGGAACTTGTACTGTGGTGTAGAAGCAGATAGCAGAAATACATGCTGGTCAGTATGAGCGAATGCATGGACACGTGCCGGTTGCAAAGCCGTAATCCATGACAATCGTAGCAAAATGTTGAAATTATGAGTCCTGGTTGCCTTCACAATGGACATGATAGATGTCCATATTTTAGGCGAATCGTGGAAGTTTTTGGAGAGTTTCCAAGGAGAGTCAAAATTTTGAGCAGCACGTGTTGGAGTTTTTTGTAAGCGGGTCAGAAGCACCTAGGCCGATCTCGCAAATGTTTGGGCAGGTAGAGAGAAGAACAGTCGAATCAAATCCGGGGCATCTCTGCACGTGCATACCTGCAACTGTGAAGAAGCACTAATCAATTAATGCACGTGTTGGGCTTGCATGTGCTGGCAGGAGAGACTCCTGACAGAGTCAAGCTTAAGGCTGCTCCACGCATCCGAAAGGCCAGTGGCATCTCTACACCTTGGTCTTGATTCATCTGTCTCAAGGCGACAAACCTCAATCTCAAGACCAACCAGGCACCTAAGATTGCTGAGCATCTCCACCAACATCTCTCTGTTGATGCAATTGAATGACCAGTATCTAGTACCAAGAATGCTCAAGGACGTGAAATTTGGGAATCACTGTCCAAAGTACACAAACGGCCGCTCCATGTGCTCGTAAAGGTAGAGGGAGCATTTCAGGGAGCGCAAGAGTGGCAGCTTGTGGCGGTGAGAAACAGCGCCCTCACGGAAGCTGACTTCATACAGCTGGAGTGCCTGCAGTCTTGGGGTGCACAGCAATAGGAAGCAGATGTGGCCACATAATTTTCCAACTCTTCAAGGTAAGCGTAGTGAGAAAAGTCATTTGGCCGCTGCCAATGAATAACAGCTCGTCCAACTCTTGCCTTGCTGGTCCATCCCACTATGTCCTGGACCTTCCAGGGAGAGATCATGCAAACGCGGGCAAGAGGTGATGAAGGCAGCCAAGCTAACTGGCTCTTCATGTAATCTAGGAACATCCAGAAAAATAGATACTACCTCAAGGTGCGCCAGACTAGGCAGCTCTTGCAACTCGTTGTTCAAGTGCTTGACCCAGAATCGGTCACTGACCAGCTTGGTGAGGAAGGGGCGCTCTGCCAATATTCTCAACGGCAGATTTGTGGACAGCCCTGAGCACCTCAGTACTTGTACACTCTGAAGCTGGCGGCAATTGGCTGCAATCAGCCAGACCCCAGAGGCTGTGATGGCGCTGATGTCTGCCAGCTCGAGCACCCGAAGCTGAAATAAATGATCCGCCACGTGACGCAAGCCCTCATCTGATACTGAGATCTCAGGATGTCCATCATATGCGTTCAAATGAGAAAGCTTCAGACACGTCAATTGGCGGCAGAGTGACGCGATGATGTGCACGTCCTCGTCTGCCAGCACGTGACGTAGTATCGTCAGGAGGCCGAAAGTCAAGGCTCTTCTGCCAACACCCGGCACTGCCCTTCCGCCACTGTAGCTGCAGTGTATTTCATGTTCGCAAGCTTGCAGGGTAAGTGCGCTTGGGATAAAGGTCACACAGTTAGCAGGGCGGCGTAGAGGGCGCGCGGCGTCGCTCACCTCCCACTAATATCCCTTCCAGGGCCAGGCTCTCAAGCGCCGTGAGCCGAATGAGGCTGCTGCAAAGGCCCGGCCATCGGTAGCTCTGGAGGGTCAGCCGCCGGAGGCGCGGCGTGAGCTCGAGGGCGGCGAGCTCTGCCGCCCTTCCGCCCCAGTCCCCGCTCAGAGCTATGTGGAGCTCGGTGAGGCCCGGGAAGGCCGTCAGGAAGGCCGGGTCCTTGCTTGGCGGGTGGAAGGCGAGGCGGAGGCGCTCGAGCATGGGCGTTGCGGCCGCCGGCGGGGGCCCGAGCGAGAGGGGCCGCGCCTCCAGCGCCAGGCTGCGGCGGGCGCCGCGCACGACGGTGCGCNGCTGCCGCGGAGGCCGGCGGGGCAGGCGATCGTCGCGCGCCGCATCACGCTCTCCAGGAGCTCGTCCGGCAGGAGCTCGACGCCCGCCGCCGCGGCGCGGGACATTGCGGCGGCGGCGGCGGGCGGCGGCGGGAGGTGCAGCTGGAGACTGCTTGGCGCAAAATAGTGTCTGTGAACTCTTCGAGGGCCTGAGTGGCCATAAAGAAAGCCGCGCGGTGCGCACGGAAGCGAGGGGGACAGCGCTTCCACATTGACTGGTGGCTGTGAGAGGCCAGCCGAGAGAAGGCGCGCGGTGCGCATGAAATCAAAAGGGAGGCCAACTCTAGCCTTAATCAAATGTCCTGTTAACTGGGTATGGGCTGGCTAAGGGGGACACTTATATCTCCGAGTGAACACATGCATATCTGACAAGCTATACTGAGGAGCCAAACCACCGCCACGGAAGCCATTAGCCTGCGCTAAGGCCAGCCCAAAAGAGTGGACAAGGTCTGGAGGGACCGGATGGCGTAAACAGCGAGAACGCGAGGACGACAACCAGCTCTTGTTATATGGGGTAGTAGCTGTGAAAGGCCAGCCCCAAAAACTTGAACAAGGTCCAAGGTTCTCTCAGTGTAAGGCAGGGGCTGCAGATAGCCAGCCCAAAGTATGTGGCTCTCTCCCAAAGGAACAGCCCTTCCAGCTTTGAAGGGGGCAAGGGCTGTGAACAGCCAGCAAAAAATTCAAAAAGAAAACCTCATTTCCTCCAAAACGTCATGCATGGCATCCTTGTGGAGGCAAGCTTCTCGGTGGCCGCAGAGAGCGCAGAACTCCTCGGTTATGCCGCTCCAGCAAAAGGGTGACGGTCTCTACGCCAGACGGGTCGACCTCCTGGCCACTGGACGACCGCGCCTCATCCTGGATGAGGTGACAACCGACTCCTTCGACCTTGCCCACTCCACGCTCTCTGCCTCCAAGGCTGGGCATGCAGTGGCCTACACCGCCCGAGCCAAGGAGTTGAAGCATGCAGACCATCCGCGGGAGGACGGATTTATCCAGCTCGCCATCGACGTTCACGGGGGGGTTTGGTGCTCGGTGGCTCCGTGTCCAGTTGCTCAACCCTAAACCCTAAAACCTTAAAGCGTGAACCGAAAAGCTAAACCCTTATCCCTATGAGAGAAGGCGCGCGGTGCGCATGAAATTGAAAGGGAGGCCAACTCTAGCCTTACAAATCTTTTGTTAACTGGGTACTGAGCTGGCTAGGGGGACATTAAATATCCCCGAGTGAGCACATGCATATCTGACAAGCCATACTGAGGAGCCAAACCACCAGCACGGAAGCCACTAGCCTGGGCTAATGCACGACCAGCACTTACCCCTAAACGTTTCTTCACCAGCTCTCACGCAGCGCAGTAATTCGCAGGTAGCACGGGGAGCAGGCGGATCTCAATGCAGCAGGCTCTCTCGCGCAGGTGCATGGCATGCGCCTATCAGTTTCGCTGCAGCCTTCAATGGCACGCGCGTTGCATCTGCATGCTGGTTGCGCATTGGCTGCAGCCTCTGGCTCTGGCTAGGGGACCCGCTACCTGGTGACCACACTCTCTGACTACGGCGGCTCAACAGGGGTTACTGAGTGCGTTGTGGCCACTTGAGTCACCGTGTACTTTGACGCTTTCTCTGGCCCCTTCAAATTTGTTCATTCTTTCTTCTGGCTGGCCACTCACAGCTATCGCCTCTGCTGGAAGCGTCTGTCTTCTTTCACACGGCCGTCCAACGCTTCCTTGGCCTTCCCCCGCCATCCCCAGCCACTGCCTCAAATTCTTTTCTTTTCTTTTCTTTTCGTTTCTCATATTCATTGCTTTTGGCCTCCCTTTCAATTCATGCGCACCGCGCGCCTTCTCCCTTTCTACATATTGGAAGAGCTGTTTCTTGAGTGCTGCAGTGCGAGTGCGGTGAATGGGCGGCGAATTCACCGGAACAGGCGGCGCAGGTCTTCCGCTGTGCACATTGCGGCAAGCAAACAGCCGCTCATGACCTCCTCAAGGCTGCAAAATTCGGCACTGTCCTGGAGGCAGGGTACACAGTGACCATCGATAACGCGTCCATCATGCCCATCCTGCGGAGGGCCGATGGTTTCCGTATGCAGAGGGTGGATCTGGTGGCCACAACGCCGGGCGGTGGCCCGCGAGTCATTGCCGATGTGGTCTCTACAGATGTGATTGACCGGTCCAACCCGGGGCTCTCTGCTTCGAAGGCTGGGCGTGCAGCAGCAAATGCCGCTCGCGGTAAAGAGGCTAAGTACGCGGACCCTTTGGAAGGGGACGAGTTCGTCCCACTGGCCATAATGTGCACGGGGCTTTTGGGTCTCATCGGCTCGACCTGTTGGCCCCGCTTAAGGAACGCGCTGTGTCCCGCAAGGGAGGTGAGCAAGCCGACTCCCACGCCGCTGGTTCTCTGGCTCAGGTGTTCGTAAGTGCCTACCCAGATCAATCCAGTGGTCCATGGCCCACGCCTTGCATCTGCGTGCTGGCCGTGCTCTAGCTGCAGCCTCTGGCCTTTGTTCGGGAAATTGCTCAGGTGCTTTTGGCCACTTCGAACCTTTGTTAATTCTTTTTTGGGCTGGCATTTCACAGCCCTTGGCCCCATTGGGAGTGCCACTGCTTCTTTTACCGGCTGCTAGTTTCTCTGATTTGTGGATCTTCACTAGAGGTTACTATGTGTTTCACCTGCAGGGCAAGCTTTGAGAAAGCGCTTTATGCCCCTTCGGACCTTGTCAATTTGGGCGGGCTGTTCACAGCCCTTGCCCCCTTGGGGAGAGCCACTTTCTTCCGCAGCGCTTGCCCAAGCACCAGACGAAGGAGCACAGGTTAGAATCATTGCTGCAGTCGAAGATGAGAGTCGCAAGACGCTGAGGAGGATGTAAAAAATCAGGAACAACCCAAAGAGTCTGGCACGGCTCACCTCTCCTGCAGCACCACTGACTGGCTCACCGGCCATGCCATTCACAACGCCTAAAAATCAGCTCCAATGCCTGACGGACGTTTCTCCAAATGTTCCTTGGCCTGCACCCCACCTGCCTAATGGATTTGTCTCGTCAGGTGGAGGGCGGTGACCTCGCTACGCATATGCTGCGGAGTCCCACTGGAACTGGTGGGCGTTCATAATCTGCAGCGGAATGCCCTGGCTGACTTGATGCGTGACGCCGATGATAGCATCATTGTGGAAGTGAACAACATCATGACCATCACCACGCACGCGCAGGTACGCCATCACCGTCGCACCCTAGACATTTTGGGTGAACAAGCTGTTGGAGGTCCACGAGCCTTGGTCAATGTGCTTGTGACGGAGGCGTACGAGACTCCAGCATCGACCCACGCTGGCCACTTAGTGGCAAGTGCAGAGCAGAAAAAGCTGCAGCACTACTCTGACAATCCCCATAGCGAGCACCTCCGGCCAGCCGGAGTATTTACCTTTGGCTGCATGGGTCTTCATTATCAAACCCTACTTGAGAAAATCTCAAGTCTAGGATATGCACGACGTGAAGACATGCTTCCAGCCCAGACGGACATGCCGGCAACCTATTCATCGTTCTTGCGAAGTCGTGTGTCAGCCTGTTTGCAGCGAGCTAAGGCTCATGCTTTGCACCAAAAAGCTGGTCAAGGCTTTGCTTGTGGCACAAGGGCTTGTCAATGCCGTCCGGTATTCGGGCATCAGTTAGCACCTCTACGTGCTAACTCGTGCTTACTGAGAGCATCAGCTTAGCAGCAGATGGTGTACATCTGTCACTGTGCTTGCTTTCATAATTGGACACTCAGGCCCTTCATCACTGAATGCAGACTTCATTTCCTCTTTGGAGCTTTCATTGTGCTCGCATTTGGAAGGGCTGCTTCATTCTCTTCTTCCCTTGCAAGTTTTCTTATTCTTCTTTGTGTAGAATAGAAGAACAAAACAAGCAGCCGCATCCGATACACCAGGGCTTGAGAGCCTGTGGCATTGGATATCTGCTGCTCCCAGTGCCGAGATGAAAAGAAGGAAACTTCACTCCTGAGATGGAAAAAGCCAGCCCAAGAGAGATTGGCAAATACCGGAGGGGTTTGCACTGAAATGCTCGCTTTCAATACTGTCTACTTGCGATGACGGGGGATAGGATGACTCTTTCCTCCAATCACATTCATCAATATCATTGGTCGTGAAGTGGCATGCCCTTTAATCAGCCGCCAGGTCACAAGCAGTCAATGACAGTCAATCGGCTTATTGAAGTCACAGAGGTAAGCACATCTACGGATGTGGGTTGTTACAGCAAGGCCAAACCTTAAACCCGTCAGTCTTTTTCGGCCATCAGTTTCACACAGTCATATTTGTATTCTGCTTCATTGCTCCCGTTCCACGATGTGAGGATGCAAATGTCAGTAAAGCTTGCAGCAATATCATTCTGGTCCAGAGAATGCTGGCACTTGTCATGTGGTTATAGAGTCACGATGGACTTGAAATCTGTCCACATAATCAGGCACACCATAGAAAAACTCGGACAGCTGCCAAGAAGGCAAGTCAAACAACTCTAGGCAGCAGGTGTTGGAAGTCTTAGTAAGGGGGACAGTAGACCCTAAAAATTTGCAGAAAGCATGAAGGCCGATCTCGCAAATATCTGGGCGGGTGGAGAGTATGTCGCCAAGAAGAAGAGTCAAATCAAGTTGGGGTCGGCTCTGGATGTGCAATGCCTGCAATTGTGAACAAGCACTAACCAGGTGGCGGGCGTGCATGGGCTGGCAGGAAAGACTCCTGACAGAGTCAAGCTTAAGGCTGCTCCACGCATCCGAAAGGTCAGAAGCCTTTCCAGAAATAGAAGCCAAAGGCCGACCACCTGTATCTGTATATGTATCAGGTTGAGGAACTTCAAGCTCAAGACCAACCAGGCAGCTAAGACTACTGAGCATCTCCACCAACATCTTGCTGTTCATGAGAGAGGGCGACTTAGATCTAGAGCAAAGAATGCTCAAGGACGTGAGACTTGGGCACCATTGTCCAAAGGACAGGAACTGCCGCTCCGCCATGGGCCAGTAACTTGGGAGGAGGGAGCATTTAAGGGAGCGCAAAAGTGGCAGCTTGTGGTGGTGAGGAACAGCGGCCTCATTGAAGCTGACTTCATATAGCTGGAGTGCCTGCAGACTCGGGGTGCACAGCAAGAGGAACTCCAGCAGATGTGGCCACTTGATGGTCCAGCGCCTCAAGGTGAGTGTAGTCAGAAATTTCATCTGGCTGCTCGGATGGGCTGATGAGGAGCCCAAGTCCTCCCCTCCTAAGTCAAACATATCAGACTCTGAACTCCCTTGCAGGGAGAGATCGCGCAAACGCAAGAGGTGACTGAGGCAAGAGGTGACTAAGGCACCTAACACATCTGGCTTTCTGGAATCCAGGGACAAAGAGACAACCTCCAGGTGTGCTAGACCAGGCAGCTCTTGCAGCTCGCCGAGCAAGTGCTCGACCCAGAATTGGTCACTGACCAGCTTGGTGAGGAAGGGGCGCTCTGCCGATATTCTCAGTGGCAATTCTGCGGATAGCCCTGAGCACCTGAACACATGTACACTCTGAAGCTGGCGGCAGTTGGCTGCAATCTGCAAGACCCCATAAGCCGTGACTGTGTTGATGTATGCCAGCTCGAGACACCGAAGCTGCTGCAAATGGTCGGCAACGGCCACGTGACGGAAGCCCCTCGTCTGATATTGAGACATGGAGGTTCAAATTGGAGAGCTTCAGACACGTCAAAACGCGGCAGAGTGTCGTGATGATGCGCATGTCCTCGTCTGCCAGCACGTGGTGTTGCATCGTCAGGAGGCCGGGATCAGGGCATCAGGGCTCGTTTGCGAACACCAGGCATTGCCCTTCTGCAGGCATTGGTGCTGCAGTCTCTTCATGCGGTGCCAAGGCAACTGAGATGACGGCCGCGCAGTCAGGAAAGCGGCGCAGAGGGCTGGCGCTGTCGCTCACCTCCCACATCCACACTGCGCAATGCCAGGCTCTCGAGCGCCGTGAGCCGAGAGAGGCTGCGGAAGGCCAAGCGTCCGGGCCACTGCAGGGTCAGCCGCCGGAGGCGCGGCGTGTGCTCGAGGGCAGCGAGGTCTGCCGCGCCGGCATCATACACAATCATGTGGAGCTCGGTGAGGCCCGGGAAGGCCGCCAGGAAGCCCGGGTCCTCGCCCGGCGGGCGGCCGACGAGGCCGAGGCGCTCAAGCGCGGGCGCGGCTGCCGCCGGCGGGGGCCCGAGCGGCGG